>JAOTOM010001492.1:0-70389 GCA_034440615.1 Ashinkailepas kermadecensis | reverse complement strand
ATTACCTGCTTTTCAGAAAAATAATGTAAGTTTATTTGACATTGATTAACATGATCAATATGCCCTAAGGCCAAAATAGCTAACTAAACAGAACAACCAGTTGCCCAAAGCAAAGTTATTTGCTATCATGCCACAAAATCTTAACACCATTAGATTAGCTTTGTCATTAGCACTGCCTT
Source organism: Ashinkailepas kermadecensis (assembly GCA_034440615.1). Lineage (NCBI taxonomy): Eukaryota > Metazoa > Arthropoda > Thecostraca > Neolepadidae > Ashinkailepas > Ashinkailepas kermadecensis. The sequence goes on along the minus strand of JAOTOM010001492.1, from coordinate 70,210 downwards.
GAGTGATACCGGCATCACACAAAATTTCCAACCTGAAGACAATTTCACTATTAATTTTGCACTTGCACAGTTTGCCAACAAATTGTTGATGTGAATGCAAATCATAAATGGTTAAATTGCATTTCACAATGGTTTTTAGTTTCCAACCACAAATATTGTAATTTATACTTGTGTCTGTGATTGTTTTATAACAGATGTTATTCCACAATGCACCTCAGTGATATAGCAACATGCATATTCAAACATAATATGATGTATTTCCATTAATGATTAAGAGATAGAATACTGTGAAATAAGTAATATAGTGAAGAATTAAAATGCATGAGGCCAAACAATGTAGAATATGGATTCTTTTGAAATAAATATTGCCATTCATTTATATAGACCATTGATCAAAAAATTAGCTGAGCTCAGAATGTAAACAACAAAACCGCATTCCATCTCAGCTGCCATACCTTTCAAATATTGACAGACATTGATGGTGTGAGCACAAAGTTGAATGTCAAGTACTACTGAAACAACTGAAATACTGAAATTTATTGAAAAATATGAAGTACTTAAGTACCCCATATCCAAACTCATTGGTGCATGATACTGCTAAAAGTATGCAGCATAAGTACAAACATATTCTACAGAAGTATCTGATGGACCAACACCAGCACCATGAGTGGAAGATTGACATGGTCCATATAGGGGATGGGGTCCTCGCATGCTGAGGGTCTCCTGTAATATTCTAACCATGCCCTCCCCCAGCAGCGTTACATTCCCCGTTGCTAAGGAATTACTGCTGCATAATGGAGGATGGATGGATGACTCAGAAGGATGGATTTGGCACCCATTGATGTCAATGGTAGGACCTCTGCAGTGATGGATCCAGGGGAGAGGGAAATTTCTTGACTTATGTGTGGGTGGGGGGGGAGGCAGTACCCCAAATCCACCCCTCACCTCCCCATCCCTCGACTTTTAGCAGATCAAGTTTGAGGTGGTAATCATCCTTCAGAGTCTGAAGACAAGTACAAATGGAAGTATTTTATGACAAATGCATACACAAATAGATATTGAAGGAATGATTACCCTTCATCAATTATTTTTAGAGTTCATTAGCATGATGTTTGAAGATTCATGAATATTAGAGTTTGGATATCACTATCTAACTGTGATATGGTATGATGATCTGATATATGATGCAACATTTCACGGATGTTTGATTAATAAGTGCTTCACAGCTTCGTACCTATGTTCCTACCTAGTTTTAAGTGTGCTCCTTCCTTGATTGAGGATTATACCTAAGTAATGTGTATTAACCTATATGCTTGAAGATTCCTTTTGTAATCATGTTGCTATCAGTACCTGCTAGTTGAAAAAGGATGCCTTGAGAAATGGTTTATTTGTAATCATTGTTCTGGGAGTGAACCAGGCTTTCCAATGTAGTGTGAACTGCCTATGTCACCTTAATTTAAAAATAATACTGCTTTTTAGTAATATATAAAGCACAGTATTTTACATATAGTGTGTTTAAAGGGCTGGTCCTTTTGACCAGGCTTCCACTCATTTCACTCGTCCCCACCAGGTCTTTGTCATACCAGTCATGCTCAGTTTCAGTCCTTGCTCCAAAATGTTTGGCATTTGCCACCTCTAATATGCTCCAACTTGAATGGTAATTCATACGCTCGCTCATAGGTGACAGCACCATCGCGCCGCAGACAACAGATGATTCAGTAATGATCCACGGAGTTGATGCGGGCAGGTGTGGTCGGATAGTGATGCCGATGTTTTGAGGTGAAGGTTGAGTGGATTCGCTGTCAGGCGTGATGACGCCCAAGACGGGTGGAGAGAATGTAATGGAGAGTAATAGCTGACTATCAGTATCCATGTGTTTGTGGTTATCGATGTTGTGATGGAAACAAGTTAAATTCTGATGTATTATTGAAAGCCTATCGTATTCCAACCATTGATATCTCTGTTAATCCTCTCTCAACCTCGCTAATTCCACCGCAACTACATCACCCCTTCGCTAAATCCAAAGGCATTGCCATTATTGAGGGTGTGGAGGATATGTCACCTTCATTTATTTTCTGTTGGGATCACCACCAAGATTCAATGAAAACTGCCGCTCGAACTTTAGATGACCACTCCCCAACTTAAATTGCAGTTCCCCTCCCCTATCTATTTGTCTCAACCTACTTTACACCAAGGTTGTTGTGTTATGAAATGTGTGATGAAAACGGTCCTTCAATCCAGGCCAGGGTACCCTTGTGGGCCCATGCCTTGCAGGGACTTTCTTGGTCCATCAAGGCAGTCATCTGGAAGACTCCCTCTGACCCTGCAGCAGTCGTTTGCCCCTTGCCCCCCCCCGGGCTATGTCACTGGTCACCGAGACAGATGATAAAGCCCTCAGCAGTGTTGAGTTTTCACTTCCGAGTCTTGGACTGGGAGTGTATAATTATTGGGTTCTGTAAAATATCGGACTGTATAACGTCGAGAAGCCATATAATAGTGTATCAATTTTCATAAACAAAGGAGTGCATACATTTTCTGATATAGTGAACAAATAACATGGCTAAGTCATATACCACTGTTCATTTTTTCACGCATTAAAAGAGTACACGGTTTTCCCCCAGCTCATAGTGACAGGTGAAAGGCAGTGCACAATTCCAACCTATTATCCAGCAAGAAGGCACTCACTCAAGAATCACCACTCGGACACTTCTGCAGTGTATCTGTAGTGTCCGCCTGGAGTAGGACTGGCTGATTAAGCCACAGATGTTTTAATTTGGAACCCCAGCACCACTCGGCTCAAAAACACCTTCAGGTCATCTGCAATTGTCTGAGATCTGATAAAGACCATATCACACTTTATTGCACAAAATGCCAACGATTGCCTACCCAGCTCTGCTGTCCAAAGGAAGAAAAACATATGCACGGTTTGGGTTAGTGAAATTTTCGTCTCTATCACAGCATTTGTTAGTTGAATTGCATCCATGTACAACGTGACATGGAGGCGTAGGTTCCAATGAATGAACAAAGGGGATAGTTTCTCTTCATCTAGAAGGCAATGATCAAACACTGTCTCGGAGTGGGACTGGACTGTTCGAGACTGATCAAGCCACAAACACTGCATCAAACAATAGAGGGGCCACAACGTACTAAAGCCAGATATGATCTGGGTATCAAATCTAGCTTCAACCAAATCACAGATCTGAGGGGAGCGACGACAGCGCGCAACGTACAAGGCGAACGACGCCCTGCTAGATGACGAGCTCCGGCATCAGAACCTGCAGGGGGAATGAACAGGTCTTACAAGTCAAGATCAGCTCAAACAAGTCACAGCTACACCACAAATTGCATCAGCGTAATACGCATTCACCAGATAATACGCACTCACCGAAGGATGCAGGTTATAGTGCTTTGGCAGCTCAGCAGCGTTCAGATGCGAGTCAGGCAGTCGCCGGGAGAGACGCACGCTACTCCAGCAGCGAACCAAGCTCCGAAGCCAGAACCTGTTGCGGACAGGGAACAGGTATTAGACAAGGCATTCAAATTGTCGGCACGACCGCCGGGAGCAACGGGACACCACATAAACCTACGCACAAACTACGTTGATCCTAGCCGACTCCAGCTCCAACGGCAGTACTTGTGGGCAGGGCAGGGCAAGACTGTTCCTACTGAAGGGCCAAAAAATATGCCATTCCAGGATAGTTGATATTAAAGACACCATCCTCTCAATTTCATAACTGTTGGGTGGGATGTTGCTGCTTGACAATGAACTGCTCAGTAATAAGGTACTCAGGTTAGACTGAGAATTGCAAACTTTCTGGTTGGTTATTTGGGTTTAGGGGTGCATCGACTGCATTGGTCATACTGTGCTCATTAACAAGTTTCTGTCACAGGTTTGAAGACGATAACATCAATATTTGATTACCCAAAAATTTTCCCCTCAACATCCAGGAATACAAAGTACTAATTATGTGCAGGGGTACACTGGCTGAGCTTCTTCAGGTTAAACAAATCTGAGCAAAATATGTTCACATTATCCAAATCATACTGAATTCACCAAACAAAACATATGGAGTATAAACAGAAAACATGTTCAGCATCCACAATGGGGGCTGCAGTAGACCAGTTGTTAGTGTCAGACTCTTGATCACAAGATTGTGGGTTCGAATCTCTCAACCAGCAGCATTACCACGTCCACCCACGACCAATCGCCATGAGAGGTTGGTGACACAATATGACCTAGCGGTTGAATGCATTTTAAAAGAACTCAAGGTTCTTCTTTAGCATGAACAAAATAACATCAGAGGAACAAAGTATTGAATAAACACAGATATACATACAGAACATGTGGTGCCATCTAAGAGATTAATAATGCGTTATACAGTATTATCACAAATCTTCCCAGAAATGGGAAAGGATATAGAGGAATGCAACTCAATGTTGCTGATGTGCTCAACAGACAACTGTCACCAACATGATAAAGAGTGCTTACATGCACAAACAGCTGTTCCATGCAATGTCACAACCCATCATGTCTGTTTTTATCAGTTTACAAAAACAAAATATAACTGATCATATTTATGTGATGCATCTCACACAGCAATGTTTTTTGGGAAGTTATAAATATGTTAATAGATAATAAAGCACTCATTTGATAGTCATGATTTTCATGACTCAATATATCTGGAGGTAAAATGCCAACATGCCCTTTTCAATGGTAAAGAAACATGCTGCGCATGCTTAGTCAAAAATGAAAAAATCCTATCATGTCTTGCTATCCATGCAAAATTACTTTCATTCTTAGGGACCACGGAAGCATTCTTGTTCAAAAACTCACCACATCCAAATGCAAAAGACATAATGACTTGAATGAAAATGAATGAACTATCTATTCATGAAATTCAAGAAAACCATCATAATTCACATACCAACATGGGTTCTGCACAGTGGGTTCTGTGCAGAACCCATGTTGGTATGTGAATTGTGATGGTTTTCTTGAATTTCATGAATAGATAATTATTGGGGACGAGTGGTCTAGGGGTAAGATGCTCGTCTCACAATCGAAAGGTTGTGGGTTCGAGTCTCACCTGTCACTACTCTTCGCCCGCGACCAATCGGCGTGAGAGATTGGCGACGCTACATGACTCAACGCTCGACGTGTCGTAAAACCAATAACCAACAGTGGGTTCTGATTTCACCATCAACACAGTGGGTTCTGAACAACACAGTGGGTTCTGATTTCACCATCTACAGTCCCAATGGGAAAACTAACATATGATGACATAGTTTGGATATCACTATACATTCACTGGACTGGCAAAAGCAGTCAAGTAACATGGACAAAAACACTTATTACTGGGTAATTTGAGCATTCACTTGAGTGGTAATTTGAGCATCTTGGTTCAATCAATTCAATGGTATTATCACAAAATACAGTGAACACTGTGGATTTTGAACTGCATGGAAGAGCTATGAGCAGTAACATAATATATGTGAGTACTTACCATTCCAGCAGATTACTGACTCATGAAGTCTGAACAGTCAACCTTCCAAACTAAATGTCGTCAACCTTCAACCACTGCAAACTTCAGTCAGTTTGTGGACAGTGCCAGAGTTAGAACTACAAGTCTAACTAGGCCTCATTGGATGTGTCGGAACAGAGAACAAAAGTTGTCAAGTGACTTTGCATGCTGCAACCAATGACAGACAGCTTCATATCACAACCATCACAACTCAAACTGGTTTCGACAACCAGCCAAGAACTTCAACTTCCTGGATTATTAGTTGATTTGTTGGGTATTTCATCTGCCACTTGGGTTTAGGGGCACAACTGCATCGGTTACACACCAGCCATTATAAAGTCATAAAGTATTAAGGCTTAATAAGAGCCACAGGGGCCCATCTGGGTTAAGCCTATCTAGAAAAGGTACTAGAAATGTACATACTCCCACCCAATCAATCCCTTATCCCAAGTTCCTAGGAAGCTATATATCCCAGCCTATCTAGCACCACTCACTTGCTACTGCATAACACCCTCAACAATCACAAGCTCCTCCCATCACACCCATCGTACCACCATAGACAATCTCATCAGCATCACATCCCGAAGGACGGTGCCGAATCCACTGCTAGGCACGCCCCACACAAATTCATAAAGCGTTCAGACTCAATAAGATACTCACTTGCTATTGCATAATACACTCAACAATTACAAACTCCTCCCATCATACCCATTGTGCTACCATAGACAATCTCATCAGTATCACATCCCGAAGGAAGGTGCTGAAAAGTTATAAAGCGTTTAGACTTAATAAGAGACTCACTTGCTATTGCATAACACACTCAACAATTACAAACTCCTCCCAACTCCCAACTCCTCCCTGTCGATCAACCCTCCCTGGAATACAGAAAAACAAGCCCCCTATTCTTATAATGATTGTCTATGCCGTTTTTAAAGATGTTCAGTGTGTTGCTATTGACAATGGTTCCTGGCAGCTGGTTCCAGTGTTCTACTACCCTGTTGGTGAAGAAAGACTGTCTTAACCTTGTCCTGCTGTGATTAACTTTAATTTTAATTGATGACCTCTAATTGCATCATTTCTGTTAAATTCAAACATTCAAACCTACATTAACATCAAATATGATATATCATGTTCATGAACACGATTCTGGCATTTCTCAGACATAATTAATGGGAAATTAAACACTCCTTCACACCAAAAACACTTCTTTCAGCCTTTTCCTCATATATCACACAAACAACCGTGCTCACTAATATCACAACAGAAATATGGCAGACAGATGTGCTCCTGCCATTCTCCACCAGAATATATTACTTTAACATACAGGAGCTGGAAATTTTAATGGCATAGTAATGAAATAGGAAAGCCTAGGATAACCTATTTGAATTTAATGTAACCTAAAGTAATATAATCTCATTGTACTTCTTGAAATTAACAAGCAATAACTACTAATTCAACGATATGATAATTAAATAGGAAAACCTAACCTAATCGAAACTAACAAAATGAACTAATCTAACCAAAATATATTATGATGTAAAAAAAACAAGTTTTGACTGGTTCAGGTTTGACCATATAGAAGCAGCAGTAGGGCTCTTCTCCTAGATAGGGGAAGCAGGGGAGGGTAGCCAAACAAGTTCCATTTCCCGAACACCTACCTTTGGATGTCTCCTGCATCACATTCAGTGTAAATAACACGATTGTGGTATTCGTGAACAATGGAATGGTCTCTATTGAAATACAAAAGTCTGATTGCATAGTTCTTGTGATTCTTTGTGTACAGCTAGCAAAGGCCACATGCACCATTTTCGCGTGTATATGCTATTGGTTTAAGAAAACAAGGAGGAAGTGTCCTACAATTTTTTTTTATTGCACAGGTATTTTTTGTGGCTACTAATAACCTGTACCACAACAGCTACAGTGAATTAATCCTGCACAACCACATGTGCATGTTCAGAATACAGCACACTACTATGAAATAATTTTTGTAAAGTTGCTCTTTGTGAGTGGTTAGAGGATTTTAAATGAAAAAACTGTTTGAATATGGATAGTTGGTTCATTTTTGCATTTGGTAAACACCATACATTTACTGGTTTGCCATACAGAAGCAGCAGCAGTAAGGCTACTTGTTGCAGGTTCCTAGGGTTTGGAAAGCCCCCTCAATGGTAAATGTCGTAAAAGATGTTTTTTTTCTTCAGAATACCATGCTTATGAACAGAGTGGGAAACTTACTTTCCAGGTTGGGAGTCGGAGTGCATACCGATTTCTTCCGGAGTACATTTTCATGGACATTATTTTTGTATGCATGGAATCTGTTTACCAGTAACCGGCCGGAAAAACCTAAATCAGTACCTACATAATATGCATAAGTAATATCATTATCATTTTTGGTAAAATCAAATGCCAAAACATAGGAACAAAGAAGTGAACAATGGATGGCACCGCCAGGCAGTGACCCATAATAATCAGCAGTTTCGTTCCTCATAACTCACAGGAGAAATGCGCTTTCCTTTCACTGTTGGTCTCAGTACAAGGCTAGCCATATGAAAAACAAACAAAAATACTTCACACTTCACCCTCAGCTCAGAGCGCATACCTACCTACGCAGTCAATTTCCCACGTAATACGCGTAATACGAACGCAACTCCGCTACCGCACACGCCACACTTGGATGTGATCAAAGCAAAGGAGCAGTCAAGGGATTGTGTTTACAGTATGACACTGTTAACCATGTGTTCAAAGTTGCTAATGGTAATGACGTCATATACAAAATACCTTACATTGATTGGTTGACAGACATATTTCAGAACAGAAAACGCTAACGCAGCCAATTCTGATCGGTGGCCTCCGGGACTCCGGAGGACGTTTCTTAAAATTGTCAAACTTTCCCACTATATGGGTGGCAGGAACACAAGTTTTCCGAGACGCGGCTCCACAGCCGGAGAAGTGTTCTCAGTGCGCATGCGCATCCTCTTGCAAGTTGCTGTTGGCGCGTTGTTGTCGGCAATTACGGTGGTTGAAATTAGTACAGTGTGTGAAGCTGTGGTCCGGCTGCTGACTGCTACAAAAAGTGATTAGTTTGAGTGGTGACTGTAAGTGTACCCGTAACCAGCGTTTTTGTTGGGTGTCGTTCTGCGTTTGTTTTTATTGATATCTTTGTTCCCACATTTGTGTCGGAGTACATGTGAAGCCCATCCTATCCAGTATGAACCCGGAGTGCAAATGTTTTTTTTTCAGATATATAATATCTTAAGAAGTGTCTCAATTCCTACCCTGCTTATGAAGGTGACTAAGATGAGACCACTTAATTGTTGCATTGCAAATGCTTACTTTTTTGATTGTGAGCAAAATAATGCCAAGATGCCTTGAGTCAGGCAACAGCATAAAATAAATGTGAAAAAGCATAAATATGATACAAAACAAAAAACAAAAAATAAATTAAATACGTAAAAAAGAAATAAAAACAAACAATCTAACCTACCTTTGAAGATATATTTTTTTTTAAATATTGAGGAGGGTTGATCAACAGATTTGGTGGGCAACTGGTTCAGTGTTCAAAGTGCAACGAAGAAGTGCCCTTGTGGCTCATAGTTGCACTGATCTTTTATGTCTTTATGTCTTTGTAATTTTTTTTATCTCGAATAACAAGTATTTTAAGGTGAAAATGATGTTGCGACCACTCATTTTTTCTGCACATGATTACTTTTCAGTTGGCAAACAAATACACAATCATAATCTTCACTCTGAAAATATAGCACATCTCATAATTATCCATACCTGGTGTGTCACAGACGTGATAAATAAAAAAATTCAACACTTCATGCACGAGATTTAATATTCTGACATCAAAAACCTTATGTTTCTGCCTTAATTCCACATTTATTTCCTAGAATGAATGCTCACAACCCCACGCATCCGCAGCCAAGGCCGGAAGTTCCTTGCGATGCTGTATAATTTTTTCTTTAATATATTTGATGACCGATGGCCGACATATTTTTTTCGGATGATTCTGGTTTTCCGGCTAGGTTAGGTTAGGTTATATTATGATATAATATATTTTATATTATGCAATGTTATCTGCCATTCTTACACTGCATATTGTTACGGCATATACTAGAGAAACAACACATCCTTGGAAGTTTAGTAGGTATTATTACTAAACTTGCCTATGGAGATACATACAGTGTGACCGGAAATGAGGATGTCAAAGTTGGTCGTGTTCTGCTTACGGTCGAGTTCAATTACATATGATACATAATTTTACTATGATACATAATTACATATTATACATAATATAAAAAAAAGAAGAAGACATTGAACACTTCATGCACTTGATTTAATGCTCTTTGACATGAAAAACCTTATGTTTCCGACTTAATTCACATTTATTTCTGAGAATGAATACTCGCAACCCGACATGTCCACAGCCAGGTTCGGAAGTTCCTTGCGTTGCTGTATTATTTTATTTTTCATATATATGTGCTAGCCGAAGAATTTGTTTTGGATGATTCTGGTTTTCTGGTTAGGTTAAGTCAGATTATATTATGATATAACAAATGTTATATATTATGTTGTTATATATATATTCTTAATCTAGTTTGCCTTAGGTTTTAATTTTTTAAATTTATTTATCTATTCATATGTAATTTTTGAACTCTTGACCATAAGCAGAACTTGGAAGCGTTCTCCAGTATATGCAGTAACAATATGCAGTGTAAGAATGGCGGATAACAATAACGTAGCATAATATAAATATAAACTAACCTAGCTGGAAAACCTGAATCTGCCGAAAATGTGTTTGCCCACATGATACTTATCAACAAGATACTATTAAAAATATATATGAAGACTTCATAACTACTCACCATGAAGCACAAAGTCGATTCTCAGTTGGGAAGGATGTAAAGTGGTATATACCGCCCTATTTTACGGATAATGTATCACTGCCAGGCAGACTAACGAGAATAACTGGAATTTACAATGCTCACAGGGAACACCACACGGTCACTACCCCAACTGTCACACCAGTACCTAGCACCCGATCTTCTTGCAATTCGCAACCGGACAAAAAAAACAATCGGAAACGACCTCACCTCACGAGACCGAAACACCGGAAATACCACACACGGCGGAACACGATCAAGGGCAGAGAGGGCGCCGTAAACTATGGAGTAATTAGCACATCGCAGTGAGGAACTATGACCTACAAAAAGGCTCAAAATTGAAATGTGTAAAACCAATCTAGGAAAAAAAATTAAAGATATACTAGTCATCAATTCTTATTAAGAAAAAATATATGTAGACTAATCGGATTAAATTCACAGTCAATTTTTTTTGGGGGGGGGGGGGGCGGTCTGGGAGATTCTCCGTGTCCGAGTGGCATAAACAGTATTTGTGTCACAAATACGTGGCGTTCTGAACCAATGCATGCCGTAAAAACGAAAGACACTGAAATTTCTGGTTGTTTGGTTGTCTATTTTGTCACAAAGTCTTAGCAGGTTTGGAGATTGTTTTGGACAGTGGTGGACAATTTTCACACTCAAATTTCAGTTAATATCTTTTGTGTATATGGCATAGGATTGATTCAAATTTGATAATAACACATTTTATAGTTCGTCAGTTGATGCAGCACATCCCAATCTTTCAGGAAGCATTACAAATTAAAGTATTCATTGTCTTTCTTCGCAGCGGTTTAAAAAGCTCCCGAAAGAGTGGCAGCTGTAGAGTCATGATTCTCCCCCGTCCAAGAGCTTGTACATTTCTAAGCCGAGTCGGGGAGTGGTAGTTTCCATTTAGTAGCCGTGAGACGCAAGGAGGCGTCCTTCATTTGAGAAGGAATTACTTCGTGCTTTGAGTTTGGAAGCCCAGAGATGCTATCTTGTGGTAAATGTAACTTGTGCGGTGCTTGAAAGACACTGAAATTTCTGGTTGTTTGGTTGTCTATTTTGTCACAAAGTCTTAGCAGGTTTGGATAACGTTTTGGACAGTTGTGGACAATTTTCATACGTAAATTTCAGTTAATATCTTTTGTGTATATGGCATAGGATTGATTCAAATTTGATAAATAAACATTTTATAGTTCGTCAGTTGATGCAGCACATCCCAATCTTTCAGGAAGCATTACAAATTAAAGTATTCATTGTCTTTCTTCGCAGCGGTTTAAAAAGCTCCCGAAAGAGTGGCAGCTGTAGAGCCATGATTCTCCCCCGTCCAAGAGCTTGTACATTTATAAGCCGAGTCGGGGAGTGGTAGTTTCCCTTTAGTAGCCGTGAGACGCATGGAGGCGTCCTTCATTTGAGAAGGGATTACTTCGTGCTTTGAGTTTGCAAGCCCAGATATGCTATCTTGTGGTAAATGTAACTTGTGCGGTGCTTTCGTGTTGGGATATAGGCATTTTGATAATTAATGTACTGGGAGGCAGGCAGTGAGAGTACTAACTGCTGTGGTATAGTGTCGGCAGACGTAAGCAATTAGGCTCGATTGAGTTGTTGAAATTGAATGCCTCTCATTGCCGTTGGTTTGTAAGGGTCAGTCATGATCAAAGCATCATGCCTTACCTATGGATACATTGCACGGATGTACGGATATATTGCACTGATGTAGGTAGGTAGGCACCTAGGCACTACTTTTTCCTTTGATTTATATTCTTTTTATTTTTTCGTTTTTGATTTCATTCTGTGAATTTTTGGAATGCGATGTATTTTAACGTGATTAAGGCGATGCGACCACTCAGTTTCTCTGCAAATGATCACTTCAGTCTCCATCCCACACTGAGTAGGTACCATGTTTTTTTGCCCTACCACTTTCTAAAAAAAAAAATGCAGTGGCCAAGCATGGCTTGCACCTACCAAGGTATAAATAAATGTATTCCCTTCATGTCTCATTAATCACATTTGTGTATGGACTACTCTAGTTTGCTTTCTGGTTCTGGCCTTTTATTCTTCCGAGCACTTTTCTTCTGGTCAGAGCATTTTTCATGAATGGAAAATGTACAAATGAAGGCATGGATGTTTATTTATTCACGTGTGCCAGACATGACAATGACATTGTACACACGCGACTTGCACCATTTTATTAAAATTATTCAATGTTGTTAAGGCCGCATGGGAATCACAACTTTGGCCTCCATTCTGTATGCTGGTAAGTTGTCATTCTTCAAATATCATGGGCATCTTATCTTCTGTTCTGCTCCTTGCATTCTCTTTGAATGTTTCTGTAGCTGTGATGATCACCTGAAATAACAAATGTACATTAATCCAAATGATGTGGCCAAGTTGTGTCAAGGGCCCAAATGGTTATACAAGATGATTACTAGAACTACAGTGGGTCTCATTATCACTACTAGCCATAGGTCACAATATAGCCCATCGTGCATGCTGCTCACATGAATATGCTGAACATATATGAACAGAGAACATGTTACTCAGACTATGCTCACAATTATCACCATTTGATGCTGGCAGAACTAGCTGGGATTGCTTGTTATGCATTAGCTCTTCATCTGATATTTGGCAATGCAAGGAGTGGAATTTTTTGGGGAGTGTATAATTCAGGCAAATGACGGGCAAATGTCCAAAAACTGCCATTTTTCCAACGCTGGCCCTCAGTCACGTCAATTCATGTGTACGCAATATTTGGTGTCCAGGATGCTACTCCAAAGATGTAGTTTCAGTAGCTTCCCTATTCAGGCAAATTCACAATTACGATACATTCCAATTGCCAGGGTGGACATAGTTTTTCCTTGCGTCTATTTTCGCTCGGACTACTTATGAAATGGGACGCCATGCTTCCAGCTGGTCCTGACCTTCCTCGTGCGCTTTGTGTGCCGTACGCTTCGTAAGTGCATCTTGTTTTGGTGTGTGGCGCGTGTGTGGACGATGTTTATTTACTGAGGCAATTATTGACATTGCTATTCTGGTACTGCGACGAATGCAGGTATCTTACCAGTTCTGATTGAACTTATTGGATACCATGCCACTCCCTAATTGCAAATACATCAGACATACATATGTAACAGACACATCAACATCCAGCATCACTTGATGGCGTCATTATCATCGTTGGGTATAAATCAAGGAGGCAGGCTTTATTGTGTGGTGTATTAAAGTACCTGGTATTTGCATTTACCCATGCCAATGTATTATCTTCGCAGCTTCTACTGGTGTGTTCCGTCGCTGTTTGTGACATCATAGCACCATCAGTACGGCCGGTTCACCTGCCACAACACACGAGTGTGAGTGTTAACGTGACATTCGTTCTGCAGACGTACTCTATCGTAGAAAACTTCGCTTCTCTCTACGACTTTTGTGAACTTTGGTTGTATGTTGAATGCGTAAAGACACGGAATATCGCTGCCTATTTACCCCTTGTGCTTCTCATCGCTCCTTTGCCATTGTATCCGCCACAAGGGTAAAGTGTTACCTTGTTTAACTCTCGGGCAGCCACAAGGGTTACCTTGTTTAACTCTCGGACTTGCTTGCATTCAAATCAGCTGGTCACGTGTTATGGCTGAGTTATTACTTTCTAATCAGTTGGTCACGTGCTGCTCCTGAATTGCTACATTCGTTTTCCCGAAACGTTTCGTGTTTCGCCGACGCCACCCGTGTATCCATCCGGTCGCAGGAGATTCTGAGCATGTATACCAGCCTGCCACCTGTTTCGCCCCCACATGAGTTATTGAGAGTGTTCACTTCTCTCCGATGATGTCGGTATTGGCACTCGGATCTGTCGGTGCGACACCAAGTATTGTCGGAAACTCCATCCACTCCCTCGTCTTTATTCTGCCCCATCTTCCGATGCTATTGATCTTCCCTCCATTTCACGCCATTGTTTAGCATTATGCCTTGCTTCGAGCTTGTCCTGCCCTATCCTATGCTTGTGCGCCATACGTTGACATGTCCTGTTGAATGCAGCTGCATCGCATTAATTCGCGACACCACCAACACCAACACCAACACCTGCATGACTTGCTTCCTCTAGTATACTCCTAGGTCCGTGTCCCTCTGTTTGCCTATGGTCGCTATATGACCTATGCAATCGATGCGCCCCTAAACTACAATAGCAACCTTCTGTTTTGCCACGTACGTTTACTTCCATTTAATTGTGTGAATATTCTGTTGCTGACCCTCCATGGCCAGAAGATTCTAAGTGTTGGCATTTTGTCCCAGCTTACGTACGTCCTGAACGAGTAGCATGAGTAGTCACTCTACACTCTACTACTCTACTACGTCAGCCACGAGTAGTCACTGCCCCTAAGGTCTGCGTGTGTTGAATTTCGACCCTTCGTCACTGCTTTGTCGCGCATAGTTTAACCTTAGTTTGTCTTCAAAGCGTACTTCCTTCATCCAAGTCCGATGTTCATGGATGTGCTGGAGGACGGTGTCCCTTTTAGTCTGGTCTGTTTCGCTGAAGTAATGCAGATTGTCAATGAAGCGCTATACCACGGCCACCTTAACGTCCAGCACTCTGTGAATACGTCATGTCCGTAGCTTTTTTGCGTAAGGTGGCGACATTATGTTCTGTGACAAGTTCCCATGCTAGAGAGCTCGTCTGTTCCTTCACCGTACGATACAGTTGATCCTCCTCCATTTCTGATTTCAGTTACTACCACACTCACCTGTGGCTGTGTGACGTCATAACATCATATGGCAGCACAACACGGCATCATCATATGATGTCCACATCATGTGTTGACGTAATGCAGTGCCGCTTTGTTCTGTAACATATTCCCGTGCTACAGAACGCGGCCGCTTCTCTTCCCTCGATGCAATTCACCAACACTTTCCTTTTTTATTTCAGTTACTACCACACTCTCCTGTGGCTGTGTGTGACGTCACAGCACCGTCAGCGCGGCCAGTTCACCTGCGACAACACACGCTGGTGTGAGCGTGAACGTGACGGCTGTCCTACAGCAGTACTCGACAGCTCCTGTGACAAAGCCAGTTCTCAGCATGTCAGACAGGAATGCATCAAGGAAGTGGCCGAATCGCTGTGACTTGTGTGGCAAAGAGTATCGCTATCCTAGCGGACTCATTGTTCACACCCGAACTCACAGCGGCGAAAAGCCACACAGATGTGATGTATGTGGCAAGACGTTCGGCCGACAGTGGAGTCTTGCTGTTCACTACAGAATCCACTCCGGCGAGATGCCATACAAGTGTAAGGAGTGTGGTAAAACATTTCTTCGTCAAAGCCACCTGAAGAATCACTCTGCAGTCCACTCTGGGGAGAAACCGTTCAGTTGCGACGTTTGCGGCAAGTTGTTTAGTCAACAAAGCAGTGTTAATATCCACTACAGAGTCCACTCCGGCGAGAGGCCATACAAGTGTAAGGAGTGTGGAAAGTCCTTCTCTCAACTGTCCAATCTAACCATTCATTGCAGGCTTCATACCGGCGAAAAACCATACAAGTGCGATCAGTGTGAGGAGTCGTTCAGGCATCAGTCCAATCTGACCACGCATTATAGACTTCATTCCGGCGAGAGGCCATACAAGTGTAAGGAGTGTGGTAGCGCATTTGTTGATCAAGGCGTCCTGAAGCGTCACGCTGTAGTCCATTCTTGGAAGAAACCTTTCAGTTGTAACGTTTGTGGCAAGCCGTTTGCTCGACAGGGTGGTCTTAGTGCTCACCACAAACTCCATTCGGCGGAGAAGCCATACAAGTGTGATCAATGTGGTAAATCGTTTGCTCAGCGGGACTACCTGAAGCGTCACGCTGTAGTCCATTCTGGAGAGAAACCGTTCAGGTGTGACGTTTGTGACAAGCTGTTCAGTCTCCAGAGCAATCTTAATGCCCATTACAGTATCCACTCCGGTAAGAGACCTTACAAGTGTGGGCACTGCGGTAAGTCGTTTCTTCGTAAGGTCCGCCTGGAGCATCACGTTGTAGGCCATTCTGAGAAGAAAACCGTTCACACGTGACGTATGTGGCTAGCTGTCAAGTCAATGGCCATAAAGGTGTGATCACTGTGGCAAATTGTTTGTTGACCATGGCTTCCTGAGGTGTCACGCTGTATTCCATGACGGAGGGTGGCCGAGCTAGTGTGATCAGTGTGACAAATCATTTGGTCGCCGGTTCCACCTGACTAGGCATTACCATATTGTTTCCGGGGAGGGTCCATAGAGGTGTGATCAAGGTGGAAATTTATCAGTTTCTCATGTTCAGCTGACTGCAGCACAGGCTCGATTCTTACGAGAAACTGTGCAGTTGTGGAGTCTGTGGGGATGTTCAGTTTCCTGGGAAAATTAATGACGTCCGAGGTTTGTAGAGGGTGTGTTGATAATGTCCAAAATGCATGACGTCCAACGATGACAACCTCCAAATCTGCGTCCAAAGGGAGCGTTCATAACCGCGAAAGTTAATTTAAGCCCGATGATAGTAAAATATAATTTTAAAAAATCCAGTCCGCCTCAGGACCTAGAAGCACCCCCTGGCGGTGAAATCATGTCGTTATGTGGATTTCACTGCTAGACGTTGTACAGTTCATCCAACGGATCATTGGGGACTTATTTTTGGACCTTATAATCCCTTGACGTGAATGAACCTTTAACGTTATAAACGCTCCCTTTGAAGGCAGTTTTCGAGGATGTGGTCGTTGGACGTTATGAACACGACATTTTGGCATTTTGTTTTTTTTTCTTCCCTTTTTGGAAGTTGTGATCATTGGATATTGCGACCTTTGAACGTGATGAACTTTGGTAATCAGTGAAACTTGAATGTTTTGATATGGCCCCGGTTTACCGAGCACCTTGAGCCGTCATGACTGATGCATTCGTGCTGTACGCTGTAGTGTCTGACAGTTTGTCTGATGATATAATCTCGGAGTGCATAATTATCCTGCATACGTGGCGCTATGGAGAAGTTGAGTGAAAATGTAATAAAGGAAGGACATAATTGTAGCGCTTTGTGATGATCACCACTGGGATCCTCTACCTAATCCACGCACATTAACCCTCACCATTGTGCGGTATTTTGCCACCTTCGTCAGTAACCTCGAGCACTAAAACAGAAACTAGCTCATGTGTAAGTCGCGGTAGCATCTCTTCACCTGCTGTGCCCAGAACGAATGCCTTCGGCACTCGGAAGTAAAAATATCGACCTGTCTTTCGATACCTGTCTCAGCTGGGACTCTCAGGTTTCCATCACCACCAGGCTCCGTTTCGGCACATCGAGTTGTCTGTCGCATCTGAGGGTCTACCGGCCTCTAGCAGCCATCTCGGTCCTCGTCAACGACCTGATCTTCTCGCAAATCCGATACTGCATTTTGGTGTAAGGCACTGTATCCCAAACTTTTTCGGCCGCGACCCTAAATAAAATCTTAACCCTACTCGGCGACCCTAAATGAGTGCACGCACATGCAATGGCAGTTAAGACTTTTTGCTACAAATATTCATTCTGCTACTTTATATTTATACTAAATATTACAATATAAAAATTAAATTTACCTCTGTTAAGTAATTGTTTACCAACACTTCGATAAAAACTAATTTAACACATTCAAATGAATTTAAAACGAACTTAACGAAACAAAACTCATCTAAAACGAAACCAACTGTATTGCGTGAAGGAAAGAAACTATGTATTTACAAACGAAAAGTCTCAATTGCTGCCGTGAAACTGCTTCATTTGGCGAACAAGATCTTCAAAGTTTTGTTTGATGTTCATTGTCAGAGCACAACGCAAATCGTGCTGCGGATCCAAGCGGTTTCTTGCTTTCGTTTTGATAGTAACCAGGCATGAAAACCCTTGCTCGCTTAGATATGTCGTCGGGAAGAGAAGAAGAGCTTTCTCAGCCTCCAGAGACAAAATGGGCTTATCTTTCAGCTTAGTCCAAAATTGGGAACACTGGAAGTTCTCGAAGTTTTCTTTCTCGACTTGGTTCTCTTGGAGATATATAAGCTCTTCTTGGAATCCAGGAATATCCTCTCCAACTTCACTGACATCGACGCTGAACACATTCCTGATCCAGCTATGCTTTTTCAGCTCGACATTTTCAGGGAAATATTTGTTAATTTCTTCTTGAAGATTCTTCAGATGTTCTTCAAGAAAATCTTTGATCCCATCGAAAGATATTTTTACGGAATCTTCGAGCATAGCACTCAGCTCTGGAAAAGCTGCTGTCCTCCCTCTGGCCATTCTTGCTCTCCAAAGAGCAATTTTTTTCTTGAACGAGATAATTTTCTCACCAATGTCCACCATGGTATGACCTCGGCCCTGCATGTCGGAATTCAGTTCATTCAGATGCATAAAGATGTCACCCAAATATGCAAGTTTCGCCAGCCAGGCAGCATCTTTGAAACGATCTGCGAGAGCATGTTTTTTTATCGCACAGAAATATCTCAATTTCAGTGCGAAGCTCAAGAACCCTTCCAAGAATCTTACCACGAGACAGCCAACGGACGTCGGAGTGAAACAGCAAATCTTCATGTTTCGAACCCATCTCTTCACACATTTTGTGGAATATGCGTGAATTCAAAGCCCTCGCTTTGATGAAGTTCACAATTTGGATGACATCATGCAAGACTGCATGAAGCTCTGGCTGCAAAGCACGAGAAGCGAGTTTTTCTCGGTGCAGGAAACAGTGGATTATAATGACATCGGGGTTTTCCACTTTCACCCGACTCACAAAACCTTGGCGACTTCCCGTCATCGAGGGAGCTCCGTCGGTGCATACAGCCAAACAATTTGACCAATCCAGTTGGTGTTTCTTGAAGAATGTATCGATCATATTGAAAATGTCTTCTCTGGTGGTTGCGGTTGACATGGCGTTGCAGAAGAGAAATTCTTCACGAATGTCGTCTTCTCCCTTGTACCTCACAAAAACCATCAGTTGTGGGTTACCCGAAATATCAACCGATTCGTCAGTCTGCAATGAAAATCTGCCTGCCTTTTTCAATGCAGCAATCAATTGAGCAAAAATGTCCCCAGAAATCAGCTCAATTCTCCGTTTGATGCTGTTGTCCGAAAGTGGAACCGATTCGATTTTACTCGCAATATCAGCTCCACCAATAGCCTTCACCATTGCCACTGCTACTGGCTTCACTAGTTCCTCTCCGATTGTGTGAGATTTTTTGCATTTCGCAATCATCCACGCCACCTCGAAGGATGCCAGAGAAGCTTTCTCCAGAGAAAAAGCTGCGCTAGATGGAGCATCGATCCGACTTCGTTTGGCTTGTACTTCCTTGTCCTTCCAGTAACTCAGAGGTTTCTCAGTGAAATCAGGATGAACTGAATGCAGGTGACGCTTCAGTTTATTTTCTTTCATAGATTCATTTGCGAGGACTTGTAGGCATTGAACACATTGGGGTCGTACGGTCCCAGATCGGTCTCTCATCTCAGGAAAACCATATTTAAAAAATCAGACTTATTCGCCAATTGTGTTCGTCGTTGAGCCATTTTTGTATTCAGATCTGGAAGGAGGAAAACAATAAGCGAATATGTGCGCACATGCACACACTTACGCATACATACACACGTATACACACACACACACACAACTGCACATACAAACACACACACACGTACACACACACACACGCACACACGTCATACACAGGCCACAAATACACGCACATGCCTACAAAGTATAGTGAGAAATCGCTGCAATAGTTAACAAAGTTCCATCAAAGCAGGTGTTAACTAGTGAAATATAAAATTATTATGTGCGATAACCAGAATTATATTTCTTCATTATATCATTAGTACCAGTAAAAAGTGCTTTGTTGAGCGTCAAACGAGCGAGCAAATATAGTAGTGAAGGATCACTCAACGTCGCGCGCGTTCGCGCGCGATAGGTCTGTCTGCTCCATACGAGCATCTAAAGACGGTGCTCATTACCTGTAGTCGTTTTGCACATTTATGTGCAAGATCGTTCATGTGGATGCTGTACGTCCGTCGGCGGTCCATCCATACACCTAGAAACTTGGCGGCTGGCTTGAATTGAATGGGACGTCTGAGCATAATCATGGGGTCAGTGCAAGAGCGTTTGCGGCAGAAATGGACAGCGGTGGTTTTTGAGTAGACATCACGAAACCGGTTTTGTTGCACCAAACCTGTACCTTCCGGATCACTACCGAACCGAGGCACCGATTCAGTGTTCTTTTCAAGACCGATTGGCTTCTCGTCTACTTGGGCTATTTCGGGGACGCCAGACCATTTGCTAAGGGCGGCAATGCGTTTTTGAGTCCGTAGCGATTTTTGGGACTAGGTAATTCATTTTTTGTTGACTCACGGTGATTTTGAGGGACTGGCTCGTTTCGAAGGATCCGACGTGTATTTAGTGGCATGGCACGTTTGTTAAGGACTATGTCGGTTTTGCGGGCCGCAGCCTGTCAGTCGGAAGTTTGACGTGTATGCGTGTCGACAGCACGCCTTCGGATTTGTGTCAGGTTGTGCAAAGGGACAGTCAGCTTCCAGTTTGGAATGTGTCATTTCCTATCTGCATGCACCACTAGAACGTTTGACGTCCTAGTGGACGATGGAACATCAGACCCGCTTTGTGTTCGCTTCATCGCTTAGGCAAGTATACAGGGTCTTTCAGGACAAGACGCTTAACCGACATGTAAATGTACTGGCAGATAATTTAGACGTGCGACTGCCACCATTACGACCGGCGATCTGATGTGAGAGAAAGAGAGAGAGAGAGAGACCACTATCTGCTCCCGGTCGGGCGGCTCCCCGCCCACAGCGATCGCCATAGGTGAACATTTTCATGACACGCTTGACGGCCGCTGGCTATTGGCGGACCGTACAGGTACTTGCCCACGTTTGATCATGGCCGCCAATAGCCAGTAGACCGGAATGTCAGAGCCTTATGTGATCCGGATGCAGGCCTGCCGGGGGACGACGGTCGGCGGCTCAGGTAGCATCGGCAACCCATAACACGATGATAAGCGCTTCCTGCCGGCAGTCGGCAGTGGCATTCCTAGCCTATCTAAGCCGGAAGCAAAGTCGTCGTTGGTTAGCGGCCGGCGGCTCAGGTATCGGCCGCAATCCACAACACTGATAAGAACATCCGCCGTTGCTCTCGGCAGTGGCTGGATTAGTCACGTGACGTTATATAACTACGTATTCCCGAACGAAGGTAGACAAACGGTATAATTATATCTAACTATGCTACAGTCATTATTCGGCGTGCTTTACTTTCTAGGGAGAATAGCATTTCCACGGGGAATTTTAGTTTTCTGAATGTGCCTTGCACATGATTCAGCTCTTCTTGGAGAAACTCATGAGAACATATCCGTAGGGCCCGTAAATATAAACCAATTAGCACACCCGACTTTGCTCTGGGGCTGTGTGCTGAATAGAAACGAATCATGTCGTGTTTGTTTGTTGGCTTCCTGTGAACCGACAATCGTAATCCTTTTTTAGAAAGCCAGACCATTACGTCCAGGAAAGGGAGTTTTCCGTTCGCCTCATCTTCTTTCGTGAATTGTATAGCTTGATGGGCGGCATTTAAGTTTGAAAGGACTTGCATCGGGCTGGTAGATTCTGGCACGACTGCGATTACATCGTCGACATACCGCATCCATGTCGAGTCGCTACCTATGCTAACGTTGTAGTAGTGTTCTTCTAATGCTTCCATGTATAAGTTTGCTAGGACCGCGCTCAAGGGTGAGCCCATTGCAAGACCATTGACCTGTCCAAATTCGTTGTCATTAAATTTGAAACACCCAAAATCCATGCACAGCTTCACCAGTTTTGTGAAGTCTTCCTTAGACAGTGCCAGTTCTTCTTTGATCATGTTAAGTGTTTTAAAAAATTGTTAATAAAATTAGTCCGAGTTCTTGCTGGGGTGGCTTTATGAACCAGGGTTCTATTGCTAAGCAGATATTGTTGCGTGAACCTGGTCATGGTTCGACTAGAATGGTTTGTAATTAAACCCCGGCTACCTACCTACCTCCAGGTGCTATGGGAACATAGTCGCTCCAGCTTTTCTCTCAGTCGTTTTCTGAGCGTGCATGATTCCACAGCCAGCAAGCTCTTCCATGTGCCACGGGAGATTGGCGTGACTCAACCGAGTCTCCAGAACTATGCTCCTGTTCTTCAAATATATGATGCCTTCGTGGACGTATGCTCTGGCAGCTAGAGTGGATGGTTGTCAGAGTTGAGGTGGCTTGGAGCCGAACGAGGTAGTACTCGTTCTGCTCTGCATTCCTGGAGAAATTCGGCTTTCGTAATCGTTCGGTCATATTTTCGTGGCGTAAGTGTAAATTCGTGTCGCAAGATATATGGCTCATCCCTAACACTTCTTGACACATTGGTAGATGGCAGACAGTTCCCAATGAATGCAGGATTGCCGGTAAATGTATTAGTCTTTTCACATTAAGGTGGGAATATTTATTATCCTGAGCCTTCTCGCCATCTCCGTGTCCCGTGTCCTGGGGACCTGATCTGACTTTACAATTACCACTCTTAGGGTATTCTCTTGCATACGGGGGCCTCCTCTTGCAAATTATGGTCCTCCTCTCTCGTCTTGGGGGCCTCGTCTTATTTCCTGGAGCCTCCTTACCAAATTTGGATGTCTCCTCGTGTGTCATACCCTCCTCCGTATTCTATTGTCCTCCTCTCTCGTCTTAGGTGGTCTCCTCACACATCCTGTGGCCCCTCTACCATATCTTGACGCTTCCTCTCATATTCAAGGGGCCTTCTCTGCCAAATTAGGGACCTCTTGCTACTCCTCGTGAATATCCTCCTTTATCCTGGCGAGGTACTTTCGCGGTGGTGCGAATCCAGACATGTATCCCCTCCTCCAGACGACAATTCCTGGATCCGCCCCTGCCTCCTGTGGCATCTATGGGTTTCCTGTGGCGGTTATGGGACCTCGTATGACAGCAGTGTGCCTCCTGTTGTGGTCTAGGGTTGCGGTCAGGTCATTTCAGGTGGTCTTCTGTGGTTCCCTTTCAGAAACTCTTGCCACTGAGGGGAGAAGCTATCGCGCCCTTAGCCCCCCCCTTCTGACTGTCCTTTAGTCCGCTCTTGAAAGATGGTCACAACTTGACCGTAAAATGGACGGTGGAGGGAACCTACCAATATCGAGAGATATCCCTTAATGTTGATGCGATTGATGATCAGCCTGCTGGAAATGTCACATTGTTAGGCAGGAAGATTGTTACGGGGTCATTTAGGATAAAATTTGCTGAAGCTGCAGAATAAGTTTTGCAATTGGTATCCCTCAAAGTATTGCCTATTGCCGTCAAACTATTGCCGTAAAACATGCAAGATAGCGTAGAGAATATTGGTAAAATTGTATGTAAACCAATAGTGAAGGGAAACCTTCAAGCCCGATGCGACCGCGTTACCACATAACTTCGTGGAGGATTGTGGCCGCACGTGTTGTTTTGTGAGTGTTGTTCTGTGCCGCAATAAATGTGGAATTAAAAGAGTAACTTGAGGTTTACGACTTGGAAGAGACTTTAGGAATCGATTGCAAGATTCATTAAATTTCTCCTTTATCACGTCTGAAATACCAGGTACGGATAATAATAGACCATTGTCTATAGGCGCATAGCAGTTTTCGGTAAATTTGTAGGTTAGTGTATTTTCTTCGTTCACGGAATTCCTTTTCGAAACGCAATGCTTATGAATGTGTTTTGCATGATCGACCACTCAATTCCTTTGCAAATTCATTCTTGTCAACTGGGAGACTTAATAATATCCAAAAAAGTGCGTGGAGTTTGATAGGTAATATAGGTACTTGGGATAAAGAGTAACATTGAATGAGTACAAAATGTAGCATTATCTGACCCAGCCTAGCATATCCTTCCATGCAAGAAGACAAATTAATTCTGATATGAAAAGCTTCCAAAAATTTTCCCCCACACATTTTCACCTTAAACACCTAACCCAGCCTAACTTGTGAATTTGAAGTAAAAGTTGTTTCGGGAACTTTTGGATTTCGTTTTTCGTATACCATGTTTACGAACGTGGTTTGGAAGATGCACCTACTCCTTGTTTGGTGCTCATGCTTACTTTTCAAGTTGAACAATGACATCATAGGCCAGTTGTTGAGATTGTCCAACTCAACAAGCTGAGGTTTTCTGGTTCTCATACTGTAATGTTTCAGAATACCACATGTATGAACTTGATTCTGACATTTCTCAGATTTGATTAAGGGGAAATTCAACACTCCATGCAGTTGATTAAATACCTCTTCACATCAGAACTGCTTAGTTTCTGCCTTTTTTCCTCAGATATTGCTCACAAACACAGTGGGTACCAACACAGCAATGAAACATGGCAGATGGGCATACAGCTGCCATTTTCGGCCAGAAAGTTATGTTTATATACAGGGTCTAGTAATTTTAATGATACACTAGTTAAATAGGAAAGCCTAAGCTAACCTAACCATACCTAAACTAATCAAATTAAAACTAATCAGCTAATGTAATCTGTATTTTGGGTAGTTAATCATCAGTAATCACTGATTTAGCCAATATGATAGTTAAATAGAAAAACCTAGCATAATGCACCCTAACCTAACCTAACCTAACCTAATCAAATATTATCTAACTTGAAGTGATATAAAGTAATATTTTTATTGAACAAATTAAACCCATGATCTAGACCATGGCATCATCCTTACAAACTGGCACCATCTTATGGCCGAGTTACTTGTTGATTGCATGCCAGGTAAAAAGTGTGCATGATATACGTGGTGAGCCAAAAACCATGCATTTTTGAAGTGAGGAAGAGTTGAATCAACTGTGTGGAGTGTTTAATTTTCCTTGAATCAGGTCTGAGAAGTGCCAGGTGTGGGATGGATAAATTATGGCACAAGGAACAGCACTGTGGCATGGATGGCACATTTGAGAAATGATCACTATTATTTACAGAGAGGTAAGCATGAGCACTGCAAACGAGTGGTTGCATCATCAGAATCACATTCATAAACATTGTATTTCTTTAACACATCCAACAATTCCCAAAACACCTTTTCCTGCAAAAACATTGCCCAACCTAGCTTAAACTAAACTTGAAGAGGAAAGAAATGTTTTGTTTTTAAATATATGTTTGAAAAGCTTTGTAACTTTGAACAAAAACTTAACCAAGCCTAATTAAGTTAGGATTCGTTAACCTAACCTTACCTCTCTGCATGCTTCATGGGGGTTAAATATGTAAAACTTGTTTTGTGGCAATCTTAAACTGCAATAATACCCAGTTTTCGTATTGATATCAATATCAGACCATTTTGCAGTGGCTTTTTGCTCCCAACTCATGGTGGCTCAGTAACAAGATGCATTGAGGTGACCTGACAACTGTCTGCATGGAGTGAGGGGACCTGACAACTGTCTGTATGGAGTGAGGGGACCTGACAACTGTCTGTATGGAGTGAGGGGACCTGACAACTGTCTGTATGGAGTGAGGGGACCTGACAACTGTCTGCATGGAGTGAGGCGACCTGACAACTGTCTGCATGGAGTGAGGCGACCTGACAACTGTCTGCATGGAGTGAGGGGACCTGACAACTGTCTGTATGGAGTGAGGGTACCTGACAACTGTCTGCATGGAGTGAGGGGACCTGACAACTGTCTGCATGGAATGAGGGGACCTGACAACTGTCTGTATGGAGTGAGGGGACCTGACAACTGTCTGCATGGTGGCTCAGTAACATGATGAAGTGAGGGGACCTGACAACTGTGCATGTATACTTTTGAAGAGATCACTATTTCTTAATCCTCCATCAGCTTTGATAACACCAAAAAGTTATGGCATGTAAGTTAAGAAAGAATATAAATTGTGTATTTATCAATAGGCTTAATATCCAACATAACCTTAACTAACCTAGCTGTACCTCCACTTGGAGAAGAATAAATTGAAAAACCTCAAACAATTTATGTTCTTAAATTTTCTGAATTAACAGAACCCAACCTAATATAACATTACCTGCTTTTGATAAAAATATCATGTAACTTTATTTGACCTTGATCAACATGATCAATGTGCCCTAAGGCCATAATAACTGACTAAACAGAACAACCGGTTGCCGAAAGCAAAGTTATTTGCTATCATGCCATCAAATCTTAATACCATTAGATTAGATGTAGTCGATGCACCCTAAAGCCCTAATAACTAACTAACTACCATTAGATTAGCTTTGTCATTAGCACTGCCATGAATGATACCAGTGTCACACAGAATTTCTGATCTGAGGACAATTTCACTATTATTTTTGTACTTGCACAGTTTGTCAACAAATTGTTGACGTAAATGCAAATCATAAATGGTTAAATTGCATTTCACAATCGTTTTAGTTTCCAACCACGTATATGTTAATTTAGACACAATTATGTGATTGTTTTACAACAGATGTGATTTCACAATGCACCTCAGTGATAAAGCAACATGCATATTCAAACATAATATGATGTATGTCCAATATTGATTCAGAGATAGAATACTGTCAAATTAGTAAGATTGTGAAGAATTAAAATTGCTGGGCCACTTAATGCAGAATATTGATTCTTTTCAAATAAATATCACCATTCTTTTCTATAGACCATTGATCAGAAAATTACCTGACCTCAGAATGTAAACAACAAAACTGCATTCCATCTCAGCTGCCATACCTTTCAAATACTGACAAACATTGATGGTGTGAGCACAAAGATGAATGACAAGCACAGGTTTGAACTATGGAAATTCATTGACAAATATGAAGTACTTAAGTACCCATATCCAACATAATTGGTGCATCATTCTGTTAAAAGTATGCCACATAAGTACAAACATACTGCATAAATATCTGGTGCACCAACACCAGCACCATGAGTAGAAAGTTGATGTGGTCAGTTTAGGGGACAGGGTCCTCTCGCACTGAGGGTCTGCTCTAATGTTCTAACCATACCCTCCCCCAGCTAAGTTACATTCCCCATTGCTCAAGGATTACTGGTGCAAAATGGAGGATGGATGGATGACTCAGAAGGATGGATTTGGCACCCATTGATGTCAATGGTAGTCCCTCTGTAGTGATGGATCCAGGGGAGAGGGAAATTTATTGACTTATGGGGGGGGGGAAGTGGTAGTACTCCACATCCACCCCTCACCTTCCCCCTTACCTCACCATCCCTCCACTTATGGCAGATCAAGTTTGAGGTGGTAATCATCCTTCAGAGTCTGGAGACAAGTACAAATGGAAGTATTTTATGAGAAATGCAGACAAAATTATATATGGAGGTTATTATTCCCCTTGAATAATTTTTGGAGTTGATTAGCATGATGTCTGCAGATTCATGAATATTAGAGTTTGAATATCACTATCTAACTATGGTATGGTATGATTATATAATATATGATGCAACATTTCACAGATGCTTGATTAATAAATGTTTCACAGCTTTGTACCTATGTGCCTACCTAGTTTTAAGTGTGCTGCCTCCTTGATTGAGGATTGTACCTAAGTAATGTGTATTAACCTATATGCTTGATTTTTTGTGTGATCATGTTGCTATCAATACCTGCCAATTGAAAAAAGGATGACTTCAGAAGTGCTTATTTATCATTGTTCTGGGAGTGAACCAGGCTTTCCAATGTAGTGTGAACTGCCTATGTCACCTTAATTTTGAAATAATACTGCTTTGTATTAATATATAAAGCACACTATTTTACATATAGTGTGCTTTTGACCAGGCTTCCACTCATTTCACTGGTCCCCACCTGGTCTTCATCACACCAGTCATGTTCAGTCTCAGTCCTTGCTCCAAAATGTTTGGCATTTACCACCTCTAATATGCTCCTACTTCAATGGTAATTCATAAGCTGGCTCATAGGTGACAGCACCATCGCGCCGCAGACAACAGATGATTCAGTGATGATCAACGGAGTTGATTCGGGCAGGTGTGGTCGGATAGTGATGCAGATATTTTGAGATGGAGGTTGAGTGGATTCGCTGTCAGGCGTGATGACGCCCAAGACGTGTGGAGAGAATGTAATGGAGAGTAATAGCTACCTATCAGTATCCATGTGTTCGCGGTTATTCATGTTGTGAGGGAACAACTTAAATTGTGATTTATTATTGAAATCCTATTGCCCTCCAACCATTAATATCTCTGTTAATCCTCTCCCACCCTCGCTACGTCCACCACAACTACATCACCCCTTTGCTAATTCCAACGGCATGGCCATTATTGAAGGTGTATATTTGGTGTGCAGGATGTTATCCCAAAGCTGTAGTTCCAGTAGCTTCCCTATTCAGGCAAGTTCACACTTCCGATACATTCCATTTGCCAGGGTGGAATTAATTTTGCCTTGGGTCTATTTTCGCTCGGACTACTTATGAAATGACACACCATGCTTCCAGCTGGTCCTGACCTTCCTCGTGCGTTTTGTGTGCCGTGCGCTTCGTAAGTGCATCTTGTGATGGTGTATCCGGTGAGCGCGTGTGTGCACGATGTTTATTTACTGAGCCAATTGTTGACATTGCTATTCTGGAACTGCGATGAATGCAGGTATCTTACCTGTTCTGATTGAACTTATTGGGTACCATGCCACTCCCTGATTGCAAATACATAAGACATACATATGTAACAGACACATCATCATCAAGCATCATTTGATGACGTCATTATCATTGTTTGGCAGCAATCAAGGAGGCAGGCTTTATTGTGAGGTGTATTAAATTCCCCGGTATTCGCATTTACCTACGCCAATTTATTATCTCTGCAGCTTCTACCAGTGTGTCCCGTCGCTGTTTGTGACGTCATAGCACCATCAGTACGGCCGGTTCACCTGCCACAACACACGAGTGTGAGTGTTAACGTGACATTCGTTATGCATACTTGCTCTATCGTAGAACACTTGCTTCCCTTCCCTCTGCAAAGTCGGTTCACTTGGTGGTATCTTGAATGGATGAAAACACAGAATAACACTCTTTTCCCATTATGCTTCTCGGTGTTACCTTTTTGGCCATCACGTCTTGTTTCTTGTTTAAGTCTCCGACTTTCTTGCATTATATTCATCTGACCAAGTTTCACGGCTGAATTATTATATTGTAATCAGCTGGTCACGTGTTACGGCTGAATTCCTACGCTCGGATACTTTTCGTGTTTCGCCCCATGTAGTGATATGGTTGCACGAGATTCTGAGCATGTCTACCAGCCTGCCACCTGGTTTGCCGACCACAAGCAGTGTCTTAAAATTACTTTTTCAATACCTGTGCGGATGAAAAACAAAATCACTCTGAGATAGTGAAAGATGAAAAATGCTGAATAGATGCATCATGATGAAAACCCAGATTGCGCCATCATACTAATAAATTAAACACATGGCCAGAGTGGCAAACATAATCATACAAATTTGGACAAATTGTATGTTGCGTCCACTCTTCCGGAACCACATTTTTGGGGTCAGTACCTTCACATGCTTCTCATTTTGCTTCTTCCTTTCTTTATTGAGTTCATGAATGTAGCGCGGTGCTTGAAATGAAACAGGCAATTCCATTCTTCGGTACTTCTTCACATTAATCTGGCCACACATGGCGGAAGGACACCTGTGCACCGCCCTATCAAAGACCAACATTGCATGTTATACTTGGACGTGTTTGTTTCAGCTGTGCATGCCGGGTGCTTGATGGCTGTGGTTTTCCTCAATGTGTATGATGGCAGACCGTGATGCGTGCAAAGGTACAAAGGTAAATGCGAAGTAATTGACTGTTCCGTCCCTTGGAGAAGACAAATGTCGCACATCTAGCACCTGCCACTTAAACCTGCATGTACAATGTGCATGATGGCCTCACCCAAATGCTATGAGCTGCATGTGGGTGTATTTGATTGGTTGGTATTGTGTTACAGGTACCATCCACCTTGGCCACTGCCTCGCTGACCAGTCCTCATCATGCAGACCTGATCACGAAGCCTACATCCCTGGGTGGCGGTGCTGACCTATGCAATCCAGATAACTGTCATCATACCTGTGACCTGTCACGTCCTCAAATGCTGAACCAGTGCCCGCAGAACGACCGTATCACCAGTTCAGTGTCGGTGTCTGACAGCACTTTCGAATCATCTGCCTGCATATTTCTACGTCTGCTTTTCGGCTGTAACTGGAGCGTAACTACGGCAATGTTACTAATACTGACACTGCTTTTGTTTTGCTTTTTGTGATGTGTTTATGTCCTTAGTCATTTGGTCTCAAGGGAGCATCATCTCTGGTGAAGGCCATGCCGCAACTCGATCAAACAGCTGGGCTTTGTAAATAAATAATACAGCACACCATCAACATTTAATATAAAAGTGAAATGAGGCATCTGAACAGTCAGCACCGACGCCATCAACGGAAGCACTAACCAAGCCAATAACAACTTTTAATTGTGCATGGCTGAACTTCGAATCGATATGATCGCGAGTGTGACTGGAAATGTGGATAGTTTCTACGAATACCAGTCAACAGCGAAACCAAAATCGTACTATCTCACGGAGATAATTATTTTGCACATCCCCAACGCGACTTGGATTCGTTGAACTGAAGCAACAGCTTCTCTTGTCTTTGTCCATCGTTCCACGTTCTTTCAACGCCAATGATGTAGTACACACTCGGAACATAAAATATGAGTTTTATTGCATCAACAACCATAACCGTTCAAGTCTGAGTAATATAATCGCTATAATCGCATCGTCTGTGTCCATGACCGCTGTCCTTGTCGGTCTCGTCTCGTCCATGGGGTCACTGTTGGGCTCGTCATTCATTTCCGGCTCGACAGCAGCTGGGCTGGGATCGTCTACATCACTGTCAGAGTCGAGGGAGGCAGAGTCAGTGGTTGCTGCTGGTGCAGTTGGCGTGGCATCGTCTCCAGACGTCCCCACAGCAGTGCTACATCCGATCGGGTCTGGACGGACATCTCGATCCCGCCTCTTCCGTCGCATTGTCTCTCTCTCACATGCTTTGCTAAAGTCCTGAAGTTTTTCCCCCCCCCCACCCTGTGCACGTTTTGCGCATGTCGCTTAGCATTACTTTTTCTGATATTTCTAAGACATATATAGCATACGACAGCTTCATCAGATTTAATTTTCACCATGCCTGATACCCACGGATCCAAGCAGCAAGTCAACGACGTAAGAACACAGGACAGGATGTAGGTGAAAAAACCAACCTCAGAAGGATGGCAGGAAGGTCTGATGTAGGTGATGGACGGACGATGCGGCCAGACCAAACCAGGATAGCAGGATCCCGGCACACAGGATTGAGGCAGCAGCGGCGTTACTGTCAAGGAACGGATACAGATTAGTGTGGGTCAGTGGTAGAGGTGCGACAATTGTTTTGCAGTTAATACCGCGGGCAAGGCGCCGCGATCTCTACTAGATCACGGCGTGATTGAGGCAGCGTCTAGTCGGGACAATGCGGGGACCACACCATTTTGAATGAAGTTATGTAAATGCAGGACCAACATCCTTAGGATATACGCTGCTTAAACCAATTATTACGGATATAATGGTTGTTTTCTGGAAGGGAACATATTGATTCGAGACACCCAGCATGTGTTTAGAAAAGGTTGATCTCGCTGACAAATATCTTGAACTTTTTGGATTTTGCTACAGACAAGTGTGATAAGACATCAGATTGATTTAATCCTGATATGAAAATCAGTTTGAGCTATGGCTTTCAGATGGACAGTAGAGAGTGGTGCTAGGTGGCGGTGGTGGTTGTGGTTATTGGTTTTACGACACGGCGACCGTCGAGTCATATAGCGTCGCCAATCTCTCACGCCGATTGGTCGCGGGCGAAGAGTAGCGACAGGTGAGATTCGAACCCACAATCTTTCGATTGTGAGACGAGCATCTTACCCCTAGACCACTCGTCCCCGGTGCTAGGTGGCATGAAGATTTCATGACAAGATGCTCTTAGTGAAGTACTGCAATGGTCAGTACTGGAACCACTATTGGTCACAATATTCGTAAATAGTATTGAAAAGGTATAAAAAGTGCCAAATTAAATTTAGCTTTGATAAGTGTCGAATAATGCATGTAGGCAGACATCATATCAGGAATCCATACTTGATGGGTAGCCAAGTACTAGCTGTGACTCAACAGAAGGACTTAGGTGTTATTGTGAACACAAAATTGTGTACATCATATTGTGTCCACAAATTATGGACAACATACAAAAGAAGCAATAACAAAATTTCAGGGCACATTTTAAATAATGGAGCTTGATCCCCTATAGCTATGGAAAAAGTTGGTAATATTTAGACAGAGTGCAAACGAGGATTAGTAATTTGAGCAACCTACCATATGAGACAAGATTAAAAAAGATATGAATGTGTGTACACTTAGATACAGAAAAATAAGGGGAGAAGGTCTCATCAAGGTATTTAAATTTATTCATGGTCAGCAACAGATCCATCTCTAGGATAATACAAATTATACAATTAGTTATTAGAGACCATCAATTCAAAATCAAAGTTAACCATATCAGGATAAAGACAAGACAGTCTTTCTTTACCAGCAGGGTAGTTAACATTGGAACCAGCTATCACGCACAATTGGCATTGTCAGTATGCATAGCAGTCTATAAAAATAGCATAGACTGGTATTAAAAGGAGAAAATAATTTCCTTTCATTATTTCATGGATAACTAATCGACAAATGTTGTGGACAACTAGTTCTTAGTGTCTACAAAGTGTAACCAAAATGGCCCCTGTCAGGGCAATAAGGAACATTTTTTTATGTGTGTGGGGGGGGGGGGCGACAGGATGTGCTATGAGACTGAAATGTTTTCTACTGGGGGGGGAGAGAGAGATCTGGGTGCTCAGACCATGAAAAGATGGCAGGTAATGCCCACCAGCTTCAAAGCTGGAGGGGGGGAACTGACCTGTTCCTATGCCATTGGCCCCTGTGGCTCATAGTTTCATTATCTTTCATGCTTCTTTAGCTACTTCTTTTAGCTACTTCTTTTGTAAATTCATAGTTTCTTTTAAACTTGTCCTCATGCCAATATAATTGGGTGCTGGATCCATAATTCCTGCCCTGTCCACACCTTGCAACATTTTAAGGCTCTTCCCCTGTAGGAATATTCAGCATCACATAATTCAGTCTCAAATAGGGTCGGATACAGGAATTTAAGCTGTGGGGCTGGTGGAAGCTAAAGATGTGCTGGGGTGGCACTAACTTGCCTTCCTAGGAAGCAGGGTCCAGAGGGGGATGAGGGGGGGGGGTGCACTCCGACCTCCCGGATGGATGGCACTTCAACAGTAGGGGATGGAAAGGAGGCTAGAGGGGTAGCATTCTAGCAGATGAGGTGGCGTTCCCCTTTGGGCATGGGGAGCGGCCCATTCGGCCACCTTAGATCCAATACTGTCTCTCCCCTACAATATCTATTTCAGCCTCATTCAGCTCTGAATCTGCCCCCTCCCAACAAAGCTGAACAACCTTAGAATCCACTCGTCCTACCTCGATCATATGCTTTCCTTCGAACAGCACACGCAGATATGCCACTAATATATCACCAATCTAGATTGAGATATTCATCATCTACATTGTACCACACATCTGTGCAATGTAGGATGAGGTGGTTTAAGGTTAACAACGCTCAAGGCAGTACACATAGAACTTACGCTGCACTGTGTGCACGTATATGCCAAATGCAAGGCTATGAAAACAATGGAATGTAAACAAAATTCAGCGCAGCGATGTTTTGCGCTTTCGTGACAAATTATAGTGCCACAGGACACAATGCATACTTCGCAATTTATTTTTTTATATTTAACCTGCACGGCTGGGAGGCTATTATACTGGAAAGGACTAGGAACAATATAAAGAATGCGATGAAAAAAACTAGGATCAAATATTTCCACTACAAGGGAGAATTATGGCATTCAGGTTGTTACCTGTGACGAAGGAAAAAGCCAGTGAGCTATCGACAAATGGCGATTGAAAAACACCATAATTTTCACTTAAATGTGCGCATGTCGAGTATTTTGTGTGCTCAAATCAGAAAATGAACTTGAAATAATTAGATTTTTGTCCACTTATAGTATTCCCGTGCCATATCACCAAGGAACTGGTCTCCATTTGCAGCATACTTTCCAAGCATCCACACGTCAGGAGCTCTTGCGTTGTAAAAAATATGGCACGTAAGGAAGACCTTCGGAAGTGTTTTTGTGCTAATTTTCACGCACTTAAATGAACGGAGAGTTGGAAAATCCCAGTTGTTGTGCGATTTATTCGTAGCACTTCCGTAAATCAAGCCCCGCGTTTACCTGGATTTTTCATCCTTCAGACTGGCCGAAAAAGCCCACAGATGAACATATGAATAATTCCTTGTACCGCGCGCGGCAGAGCGTTATTGTCCTTTTATAATGTGTAGAAAATGATGAGACGTTCAAATAATTGCTTCGATCTTTGATTTATCCATCATGCTCGCCAGTATTCATCCACAAATTCACCTGTATTTTCATGTGTTTTTCATCCTCCTGGAATGTGCCAGCCTAAGGATGAAATTTTTCATCCCATGTTCTTGATAAACAATGTTGCTAATATTTGCAGTATTTGTGAAATTTATTAGTATAAGGTTAAGATAAATGAAGAAACAATTCTAACTTTATTTCTCTGTTTACATCTGAAGAGAATCATATATTAATATCGGAACATTTTATCAATTCTATTTTTCTTCAAAATACATGCCTACAATTGTGACGCACACAAGACTTCGAAAAACAAAGCTGAGCCCTCGTAAGTCGCCGAATAGGATCGAGGTGTGGGAATTTCTGTATCTATTAATGTAGATTTGTATACCTGCATTCTTTGTCTGTAATCAGTGCTGAGATACTACTCAGTCATGAGATTTAACGCTGTTAAGGGTTCAGCTCATGGGTGGATCCAGCCAGCCCGTTGTCAGTCAGCTTGGGTTGTGTAAGATTTAATAAATCGCTGACGAAAAATACCTGATTTGTATGGTTTAGGTGCAAGCTCTAGTTTAAAACAATACTTTTTCTTCACATAAAATGTTCCCTGTTTTTCTGAAGAGCATGAATAAAGGATAATTTTAGTTCAAATCAGGCTATCTAGGCTGGTGATGCCCCCACCCGCTTGCTCCAAATCCCCCCTGCATTAGCTGACAATTACTTGGGTTTGGCCAATGTCATGATTCAGCCCTTAAATGTGTCAGCTCGGCCGAATTTCTGGTTATGCTACAGCTTCACATGTGTTTTTTTAAAGATGCATGGTATGAGTGTATTTCATGGATTCATGCATATTCATAGATTGCTGCACTTATGTTCATCATGCTATATAATCCTCCGATTGTGAGGATACACTGTGAACTTCATGCCTAGCTTCATGAAGATAGACACATCTAGTTCATTGTACAATAATTTTCAGCCTGCCAGGAACATCTTCACTACAGGTCCCTTAGGTTTTGTGATGATATGCATTTGTCTCAAAGCTCTTTCTATATTCACCTGAGAGTGAGACTATTGATACCTGCTGGAAAAACAAAAGACAAGGATGAAAACATCGCAAACATGCACTTTATTTCCATCACAACAATGACCATCTGTGTTTGTAATATGTTTATGAAAAGATGAAAGTCATCACCAAGGATGAAAACCTAAAACTTTCATTAACTGTGATTTTCCATGCAAAATGGTTAATTTTTTTTTCACTGACCACAAGACTTATTGAGAGTGTTCACTTCTCCCCGATGATGTCGGTATTGGCACTCGGAAGTATCGGCGCGACATCAATTATTGTCAGAAGATACCTACACTCCGTCGTCTTTATTCTGCCCCATCTTCCGCTGCTGTTGATCTTCCTCCATTTCACACCGTTGCATAGCATTATACCTTGCTTCGAGCTTGTCCTGCCCTATCCTATGCTTGTTGTGCGTACATACGTTGACATCCCTGTCAAATGCAGCTGCATCGCATTAAATCGCCTGACAACTGTCCATCCAACTATCCTGCATGACTTGCTTCCTCTAGTATACTTCTAGGTCCGTAACCCTCTGTTTGCCTATGGTCGCTATATGACCTATGCAATCGATGTGCCCCTAAACTGCAATAACTAACCCTCTGTTTTGCCATGTACGTTTACTTCCATTAAACACACGCACTCGAGGGGAGGGCGAAATCCGCCCACCGCTCCGGTTTTTCGTACATAACGGCAGATTTTACCGGTCGATATACGCGATTTTCGGCGTACCTGCTTAGAAATGAACGGCTTGTCCTTTAAAGCAAGAAAAACGAAAATCGGCCGACTTTTGTTTTTTTCAAGTTAGAGGCCGTTAAAGTCAAAACATTTCTTAGCGCCAGCTCACAAAAATCGGCGCTGATGCGCTTCCCGTATATTCGCAAAAGGGAAGTGTTCTTGGCAACACTAGCGACTTGTTTGATATATCTTGATATGCTATATAGTTTCAAGGTCATGTTAGGCCACCTATGTCAAGTCAGGTGAAGTTCACGACAGGTTAATGGAACCAAACTTGATCAACTGGAATGTTGTCATAAATGCACTATTGTTTATCATTTGTACTGTTTGTCATTGCGTTTCCATACTTCATTAATGTACTTCACTCCTTTCTTCGCGAAGCCGATTGCGCCGAGCTGCCCGACGGAGCAGTCGGGCGGGCTGTAACTGTAACTGGTAACTGGAACAGGTATCTGACCTGATAAAGTGCTGCTATATAGGTGACCTGAGGTCAAATGTCGGGTCTAGCATCTGTATTGCATCATTAGTAATGTCCAAAACACCATTGATGCCCATTTTGGAGCATTTAAACATAATCACAGCGATCCATCACAATGACAAGCTAATCCACGCAAAACAAGAACATTTTGACAAATGTGACCTCGTTTGACCTTGAAGATAGTGACCTAAGGTCATGACATTTGCACACAATAAGGTTCACTGCCGTACCCATCCACCCTGCGAATTTCGTTCCTCTAGCTTTAATAGGAGCCGATATATTAGGGGGGCGGAATCCGCCCCCCCCCACCTCCAGTGCGCGTAATTTTCAGAGGCCCTCCAGGGCGCGTGTTAATTGTGTGAATGTTCTGTTGCTGACCCTCCATGACCAGAAGTTTCTAAGTGTTTGCATTTTGTCCCAGCTTACGTACGTCTGAACGAGTACCACAAGTAGTCTACTCTCTACTACTCAGTCACTCTACTACGTCAGCCACGAGTAGTCAGCTACTCCACGAGTAGTGACTGTCCCTAAGGTCTGCGTGTGCTGAATTTCGACCTTTTGTCACCGCTTCGTCACGCATAGTTTAACCTTAATTTGTCTTCAAGGCGTACTTCCTTCATCCATGTCCGATGTTCATGGATTTGCTGGAGGACGGTGGCCCTTTTAGTGTAGACTGTTTCGCTCAAGTAATGCAGATTGTAAATAAGGCACTGTACCACTGCCCCTCAACATCCAGCACTCTGTGAATACGTCATGTCCGTAGCATTTTTTTTTAGCGTAAGGTGGCGACATTGTGTTCTGTAACAGGTTCCCATGCTAGATAGCTCGTCTGCTCCTTCACCGTACGATACAGTTGATCACCTCCTCTATTCCTGATTTCAGTTACTACCACATCTCATGTGGCTGTGTGACGTCTTAACATCATATGGCAGCACAACACGGCGTCATCATATGACGTCCGCATCATATGTTGACCTAATGCGGTGCCGCTTTGTTCTGTAGCATATTCCCGTGCTACACAACGCAACTGGTCCTCTTCCCTCGATGCAATTCATCACCACCTTCCGTTTTGATTTCAGTTACTACCGCGCCCTCCTGTGGCTGTGTGTGACGTCACAGCACCGTCAGCGCGGCCAGTTCACCTGCGACAACACAGTGAGCGTTGGCGTGACGGCTGTCCTATAGCAGTACTCGGCAGCTCCTGTGACACAGTCAGCTCTCAGCATGGCAAACAGGAATACATCGGAGAAGTGGCCTAATCGCTGCGATTTGTGTGGCAAAGAGTTTCGCTGGCAGAGGTTGCTCATTGCTCACACCCGAACTCACAGCGGCGAAAAGCCGCACGGATGTGATGTATGTGGCAAGACGTTCGGCCGACAGCGGAGTCTTAATGTTCACTACAGAATCCACTCCGGCGAGAAGCCATACACGTGTAAGGTGTGCGGTAAATCTTTCTCTCAACAGGGCCATCTGACCACTCATTGCAGGATTCATACCGGGGAGAAAACATACAAATGTAAGGAGTGTGGTAAAGCATTTCTTCTTCAAAGCCACCTGAAAAGTCACGCTGCAGTCCACTCTGGGGAAAAACCGTTCAGTTGCGACGTTTGCGCCAAGTTGTTTAGTCAACAAAGCAGTGTTAATCTCCACTACAGAGTCCACTCCGGCGAGAGGCCATACAAGTGTAAGGAGTGTGAGAAATCGTTCTCTCAACTGTCCAATCTGACCAGGCATTATAGACTTCATCATTCCGTCGCGAGGCCATACAAGTGTAAGGAGTGTGGTAGCGCATTTGTTGATCAAAGCGTCCTGAAGCGTCATGCTGTAGACCACTCTGGAGAGAAGCCGTTCAGCTGTGACGTTTGTGGCAAGTCGTTCAGTCAACAAAGCAATCTTAACATCCACTACAGACTCCACTCCGGCGAGAGACCATACAAGTGTGATCAGTGTGGTAAATCGTTTGCTCAGCTGGGCGGCCTAAAGCGTCACGGTGTAGTCCATTCTGGAGAGAAACCGTTCAGGTGTGACGTATGTGGCAAGCTGTTTAGTCGCCAGAGCACTCTTAATACCCATTTCAGTGTCCACTCCGGTAAGAGACCTTACAAGTGTGGGCACTGCGGTAAGTCGTTTCTTCGGAAGGTCTCCCTGGAGCGTCACGTTGTAGCCCATTCTGAGACAGAAACGGTTCAGGCGTGACGGTTGTCGCAAGCTGTCAAATCAATGGCCATACAGGTGTGGTCACTGTGGCAAATTGTTTGCTGACCAGGACTTCCTGAGGCGTCACGCTGTACTCCATGACGGAGAGTGGCCGAGCTAGTGTGATCAGTGTGACAAATCGTTTGGTCAGCTGTTCCATCTGACTAGGCATTACCGGATTGATTCCGGGGAGGGTTCGTAGAGGTGTGATCAATGTGGAAAGTTCTCCTTTTCATCTCACTGCAGTACAGGCTCCATTCTTGCGGATGACTGCAGTTGTGGTGTCTGTGGGGATGTTCAGTCTTCTGGGTAAAATTCATAAGGTCCAAGGTGCATGTACTACCAAGGTTCATAACGTCCGAAAAGCAAAATAGAGCACAAAATGTCTTGTATATGGTGCGTTCATAATGTCCAAAATTAATGACGTCCAACGAGGACAGCCTCTAAATCTGCGTTCAAAGGGAGCGTTCATGACGTCGAAAGCTAATTCATGCCCGATGATCTTAAAGTTAAAACAAAAAATGTATCCAGTAGTCCGCCTGAGGACCCGGTAGTACCCATGGCTGTGAAATCATGTGCCTAGGTAAGGCTATGGTACGTTAGTCTTCGTTATGTGGATTTTACTGCTATGCGTTTTACAGTTCATCTAACGGATCATTGGGGACCTATTTTTGGACCTTATAATCCTTTGACGTGAATGAACCTTTAACGTTATAAACGGTCTCTTCAAAGGTAGTTTTCGAGGTTATGAACGTTGGACGTTATGAACACGACATTTTTACATTTTGTTATCTCGTTTTTTCGGAATTTGTGATCATTGGACATTGCGACCTTTGAACGTGATAATCTTTGTTAGTCAATGAAACTTGAATGTTTTGATGTGGCCCCAGTTACCCGAGCACATTCACCCGTCATGATTAATGCATTCGTGCTCTACGGTGCAGTGTCTGAAAGTTCGTTTGATGATATGAGTGCATAATTATCTTGCATAAGTAGGTCTATGGAGAAGTTAAGTGAAAATGTAATAAATGAAGGACATGATTGTAGCGCTTTGTGATGATGACCACTGGGATCCTCTACCTAATCCACGCACATTAACCCTCACCCTTGTGCGGTATTTTGCCACTTTCGTCAGTAGCCTCTAGCACTAAAACAGAAACTAGCTCATGTGTCAGTCGCGGTAGCATCTCTTCACTTTCTGTGCCCAGAACGAATGCCATGAACACTCGGAAGTGAAAAATGTCGACCTGTCTTTCGATAGCTGTCTCAGCTGGGACTCTCGGGTTTCCATCACCACCAGGCTCTGTTTCGGCACGTCGAGTTGTGTGTCGCATCTGAGGGTCTACCTGCCTCTCGCAGTCATCTCGGTGCTCGTGAACGCCCTAGTTTTCTCGCAAATCCGGCACTGCATTTCTGTGTACGGTAACGAAAATGGTGAAATATTTTTCGACTACCAGCAATTATCAACTACGGAAGAATCATTATTCTCAACCGCAAAAACATCGATTGTATCGCGTCTGCTGGAGAGGCTGGGCTGTCTGGGTGCGGGGAGACAGTGTCGCACCACACGATGTGCCTGGTGCACAAGGTGAGCCGACCCGGTGAGCCTGCGGTCCATTCACGCCGCTATGGTGTCCATTCACGCTGCTATGGTGTCCATTCCCACTGCTATGCTAGTGTCACTTCGACACTGACGCTGCTTACAGGCGTGCCATGACACCGATATCTTGGAAGAAAAAGACTCCACGAGGTAGTGTTGGAATCAAGTCCCTTTGCGGATGTGGCGTTATTTGGTGCTAAAAGGGGAGACATTGTTGCCACCTATCTTAGCTGATTCATGCTAAGCAGTGGTGTCATTTGACACTACGATTTACTTGAGGGTATATGGGGCGCGATCAAAACTGGTCACAGCGCCCTAAAGCCCAAATAACTAACTACTTGAGGGTATTATGAAGCAGCACATCTGGGACTAAAAATATTCTCATCCGGGATACCGAGGTTCAAATGACACCAAGGGTGTTATCACGTCTGTTTATTTCCGAAGATTATTGGGGGCACAATACATGCATGAAATCGTGGAGCCCAAATGGATCGGAGGCAGGGCGCGCATTCCATAAGTTGCAATGTTAAATATTGCAATTATGGGGGAAACAAACACTAACGGGGACCTGAAAGCTCCCTCAATGCTTCTGGATGAAATGATATATATGCTATAGTCTTAGTAGAGTGTGCTGAAGCTTTAGCAGTTCCCTGAGGTATAATTTTCAGGCGGTCTATGGAATATTCTGAAGTGCCTGAAGATTAGAGAATTGCAAATGTAGAACACCTCAGAAATGGAAGTATGAAGTGTGTAGGAAACTGCAGGCCAGCCAGTTCTACCTCAATAGTGAGCTCTTTGGTTAGCTCAGGAATTAGCTCTTTGGTGTCGTTTTAAAACTATTCCAATTGGTGTGTTACACTTGGCACATCGATAACGTAAACGGCCCAAATAGGAAATGGGGCGCAGCCATACTCATTGCAAACATCATACACCATCGTCGAGTAACGTTAGGCGCTAGGCCTACGCGGACACATGTCACACTCTATTCTCAACTTCCTCAATGACAGGACACTTAACACGCGCCCTGGAGGGCCTCTGACAATTACGCGCACTGGAGGGGGGGGGCGTATTCAGTCCCCCCCTAAGATCTCAGCTCGTATTAAAGCTGGAGTAACGAAATTCGCAGGGTGGATGGGTACGATAGAGAACTCTATTGTTTGCAAATATCATTACCTTAGGTCAATAACTTCATGGTCAAATGAGGTCACATATGTCAACATGTTTTTGTTTTGCGTGGCTTGGCTTGCCATTGTTATGGATTGCTGTGATTGTGTTTAAATGCTCCAAAATAGACATCAATGATGTTTTGAACATTACTAATGATTCAACACAGATGCTAGACCAGGGATTTGACCTCAGGTCACCTATATAGCAGCACTTTATCAGGTCAGTTACCTGTTCCAGTTGCCGGAACCGGGCCACCCGCTCGACTGCTCCGTTGGGCAGCCCGGGTCATTCGGCTTCGCAAAGAAAGGAGTAAAATGCATGAATAAAGTATGGAAACGCTTAGGTACACAATGACAAACAGTAGTTTTCAGGATGTATAGGGAACATGGAACATGGAACATGGAAAGCGACATCAATCGCATCAGTCATTTGCATGTATGGCAACATTCCAGTTTACCAAGTTTGGTTCCATTAACCTGTCATGAACTTAACGTGACTTGACCTCGGTGACCTAACATGACCTTGAAACTATATAGCATAACAAGATACATCAAACAAGTCGCTAGTGTTGCCAAGAACGCTTCCCTTTTGCCAATATACGGGAAGCGCATCAGCGCCAATTTTTGTCGTCTGGCGCTATGAAATGTTTTGACCTCAATGGCCCCTAACCGGAAATTTTCCGCCGATTTCCGTTTTTGCTTTAAACGACGCGCCAGACATTTCTAAGCAGGTACGCGAAAAGTTGCGTATATCGACCGGTAAAATCTAGAGTTATGTACGAAAAACCGGATGGGTGGGCGGATTTCACCCCCCCCCTCCGTGCGCGTGTTAAGGTACGATGCGTCAGTGTCACATCAAGCACCACAACTCAAGAGCAGGGCCTGGCGCAGGGGGCGTGCTCTTATCGAGGCTTTTCATCATCATGATCAACGACATGCTTGCTGTCGACACGGACACTTCACTTCAATACTCACTTTTCCCGGACGAAATAGTCATTTGGACAACATCAGAATGCTTCCTAAAAGCTGAAAAAAATATTCAAGCAGGTTTAGACCACATTGCAAAGTGGTGCAAAACGTGGGGCACCCTGTCCGCAGGAAAATCGGCCACTGTCACATATAGTCTCCGCCACACTTAAAATCTACTACTACTAAATCGCTACTTAAACTACTACTTAAAATCTACTTAAAATCGACTACTTAAACTACTACTTACAACTACAACTACTTAAAATCGATGGCAAAGCCATTGAACAGGTGAAAAGTTTAATAGTACATTTAGATGAAAAACGTAGTTTTGACACACAGACCACCTCTAACTAGAAACAATGCGCGAAGCTCGTGAACGTACTTCGTGCACTTGCACTTTTAGGATTCGAATGGCCACGGCTCTCAGATC
The DNA here is from genome assembly GCA_034440615.1 of Ashinkailepas kermadecensis. Lineage (NCBI taxonomy): Eukaryota > Metazoa > Arthropoda > Thecostraca > Neolepadidae > Ashinkailepas > Ashinkailepas kermadecensis. The sequence continues at coordinate 26,716 of JAOTOM010001492.1, read as the reverse complement.
TTAACCTCACAATGCCAGCCACTGCAGCTCCACCGCCTACTAGGCCATTCTGGACTTTCAGTCAACCAAAGGTCGAGTACTTGCTCTCGGAAAAGAAATCAACTATCGCACCGGCGTAAATTCTTGGCATCTAACACATGTTCGCCGATGACGACAATCACAAAACACTCATATTCACGGATGGGTCGACACACGAGCCTAAGGTAGGCATCGGTATCGCTGGACCAAGTCTAAGTCTTTCCAAGCGTCTACCGGATATCTTCTCCATCTAATCCGCTGAAGCAATGGCCATTCTGGCCGCTATCTCCATTCTCATGGGTCGTCAAGCTAGAGACGTAGTAATTTGCTCAGACTCCAAATCCGTCCTCCAGTCAATTAGCAACACCCACGACTGTCCACATCACGTCATTGATGCAATCCAACAAAACGTTGCCCATAACGTAAGCATTAATTTTGTCTTCCTCTGGGCTAAAGCTGACCGCGGGCGGACGTGCGGTCCGCCCGCGCGGTGTGAACTCGAAATCGGTCATACGTGTCTGGAATTCGGGCCCAGCGAATTCATATACACCACACCACCAACACGCACATCAACACGTAATGCATGCCCGAGAAACACTCGTTGGAAACACGTAAATAGCTATTCCCGAATAGCGACGGACGTACATGAGCCGATTTGTTTCCCAATTATAAATAAATGTCTACCTAGCTGTGTCGTCGGACGTAGGTAAGCCGACTTGCTTTAGGAAAACGCGAAGCAAAATAAAATCAGCATAACGTAAAACGACTATCCAGAGGAGCCATGAGACATAAATGACCAGAGGACCAGAGGTACAGCGGACATAAATGGGCCGACTTTCAAAACGCTAACCCAGCAGACAACCCTGCATGGCATGCTTAGACTAACCCGCTACTAACACCTAACACGCGGCTGCCGGCGTGATAGTCGGTGTGAACAATTACCTCCTTGTTCCCACGGTAAAGATCCTTCGGTACTCTTCGATAAGAATATGCTAAACCCCACACCCTGTCAAAATCAACTTTTCGCCACTCTCAACCCCCCCCCCCACCCAAACTACAAATTGTTTGGTGGAGGAGTAAAGCAAAATTAAAACCATTTAGACAACGGAGATGTCCGCAGCTCAGCCACCGTCTTCAGCACCAAAAATATCACAGCAAACTATGACGTAAAACTTCCTTAACGTGAATGTCCACTTGCCTGTTCTTTGCTTGCTAGCACTCTCCTTAACACGCGCCCTGGAGGGCCTCTGAAAATTACGCGCACTGGAGGGGGGGCGGATTCCGTCCCCCTTAAGATTTCGGCTCCTATTAAAGGTGGAGGAACGACATTCGCAGGGTGGATGGGTGCAGTAGTGAACTCTATTGTGTGCAAATTTCATGACCTTAGGTCAATATCTTCAAGGTCAAATGAGGTCACATTTGTCAAAATTGTCTTGTTTTGCATGGCTTGGCTTGTCATTGTTATGGATCGCTGTGATTGTGCTGATATTCTCCAAAATGGTCATCAATGATGTTTTGGACATTATTAATGATACAATACAGATGCCAGACCCGACATTTGACCGCAGGTCACCAATATAGCAGTACTTTATCAGGTCAGCTACCTGTTCCAGTTACCGGAACCGGGCCGCCCGCCCGACTGCTCCGTCGGGCAGCTCGGCGCAATCGGCTTCGCAAAGGAAGGAGTGAAGTACATGAATAAAGTATGGAAACGCAATGACAAACAGTAGTGCATTTATGACAACATTTCATTTGATCAAGTTTGGTTTCATTAACCTGTCATGAACTTGACCTGAATTGACCTCGGTGACCTGGCATGACCTTGACACTATATAGCATATCAATATACATTAAACAAGTCGCTAGTGTTGCCAATAATACTTCCCTTTTGCGAGTATACGGGAAGCGCATCATCGCCGTTTTTTTGGGGTCTGGCGCGGGGAATTTTTTTTCATTTTAACGCTCCCCAACCTGAAAGTTTTTCGGCCGATTTCCATTTTCTTGCCTTAAACGACGTGCCGGTCATTTCTAAGCAGGTACGCAGAAAATCGCGTATATCGACCGGTACAATCTGCAGTTATGTACGAAAAACCGAAGGCGTGGGCGGATTTCGCACCCCCCCCCTCCAGTGCGCGTGTTAATAGACATAAATGTAAATTAAAAGGCGGCGTAAATGACCTTTATGGTCCAGCGCTCCTACCCCCCCCCCCCCTGTGGTAAAACCCAACCGAAAAGAGAGAATCACAATCCGGCACCGTCCGAAAGGCACAGCGTGGCTGGAGGCCCCGCCCCTCGGCCGTCTGCGCCAATGGCGGCCAGCATTCAGTGACTGCGACGCGTGATTCGACACGAGCACAGCACGGCCAGCTGGCCCAGACTATATTAAAGAACGGGTACACCCAAGTTTAGTAGATTCTGAAATCTAGTATCTCTGTGGCTTGGTGACGTCATATGCTAGAATATGCGATATTCTACTAGAATGTGGTGGACATCTGGCAGATTATGGAATCATATAGTAGAATATTCCAACTCCAACCAGATTCCTGCCAATTCCATTTAACAGCAGCTTCCTTTTCTGTCGATGCTCGACGCACGTCTGGCCTTGAGGGCCAGCCGGTCGTCATGTCAACGACTATAGGCCCCGCCCTCCGGGAGTCGGTTGGCCGGTTTTGTGTAGCGTCCTCGTATACCGGCAAGGAAACATATTTTTTCGTGGTGATGCAAGTAGAAACGATCCAGATTCGTATGTAGAATTCTTCAAACATTCGCATGATGTCAAATTTGCCTATATACAATAAAGATTGCCTGCGTAAAGCCGTGGCAAATATTGGCCGTTTTGGCTTGACATGCACGCAAGGTGCTGCCGAGTATCGCCTTGGCTACGTCACATGCCCGGAACAACTTGACCGCCCCCCGAACTGGCCGCCGTTAGACACGAGGCTGAGGGGCACCCACGCACACGCGGAGCAACGGACGCCAGTCGACGTATCTTGAGGTGAGGCCAGACGTGGACGTGAACTTGGACGATATGGGGTGAGTGGCGCGTCGGTATCGTTAGCACGGAGTAGGAGACGCCAGTGGACGTCTGCTAATGACGTCACATGATGCATCACGTCATGATGACATCAACAAGATATGCCAGTCGACGTCGGGGAAGAATGGTCTAGGGGTTAGGTTGCCCGTCTCACAATCGAAAGATTGTGGGTTCGAGTCTCACCTGTTGCTACTCTTCGCCCGCGACCAGTCGGCGTGAGAGATTGGCAACCCTACATCACTCAACGGTCGGCGTGTCGTAAAACCAATAACCTCCGGCAGTCGACGTCTGGTGATGACGTCATATGATGCAACGTGTCATTATGACGTCATGACGGGACGCCAATCGACGTCGGGTGGTGATGTAGCTTGCCATGGGGTTCGCTGCGGAAGTTCATTTAATTCAATTCGAAAATTGTTCCTCTTTTTCTCTTCAACATTTACTGGTGGAAGGAAATCTGAATAACCCGTTGAGCCTTGATGTACCTCATGTTTATGCTTAAATATGATTGCATATGAATTTATACTATTATATATTTATATATTATATCTTTATCTTATTATATATTTATATTATTATATATTTATATTATTATATGTTTATATTATTATATATTTATATTATGCTGGTGTGTAAAGAACATGCGAAACTTCATCGGAGATCGTCGAGGAAATAAACATCTCATCAGTCGGCATTAGGGTGTCCCAAATTTCACGAAGTTTTTCAAAACACTTCGGATACACCGGCATCCCGTTTCTTGAGTCTTCTGAACCTCACACACCAAATTGCAGAGTAAACTACCGGTAAACATGATTGCCGCTAGCGCTCTGAAGTTTTACTTACACTTGGTGTTATATGATGATGCAACGTTGCAGTCTCCCCACGCAAAATCGGATACCTATTTAACTAACGCAGCAATATTAGCTTCTCTGATGCCCAGTTATACGCACATTTAGATGGAGCATTACGTTAACAGTTTTATTTCATTGATGTAGATTCATTGGTAGGTTTTAGTACGGATGTGTGTGTGTGGGGGGGGGGGCAGTGCCCATTTTAATTTTGGTGTGAGTGATTTGATATACCCCTGATTTCGTCCAGGAGTATGTAAACCAATAAAGATTTCGCGTTGGTGCCCAAAGCGATTCGCTTCAAATCGGATCGTCCGCGGAATATGACACGCCAAAGAAACACATTGAACGGTGCCATCTGTATTAAAGCCAGGCGTATTAAAGCCATCGTGCCCTGTTCTGAGATCCGTCTACCACGTAACGCCATCGTACCCTGCTCTGAGATCCGTCTACCACTACAGACCCGTGTAGTCCTTCTTCGTGTGACCGCAGCTCGACCTGTGCCATGCTACCACCTGGGCAAGCGCCTGCAGCTGGTCCTCATCTTCTCTTCTGTCGATCAGCTCTTGTGCTAGCTTTACCCCACGCTCCGCTCCATCATTCACAACTGCCAGGCTGTTGACGTATTTATGAACTGCGTTATAGCTTGATATATTTTTCCATTCTTCGACAGGCTCTTGCAACCATTCGAGGGCGCATGCATCTAGAAGGATGAACAGCAGCCATGATCTTGGCCCTACCAATGATGCCAATTTTGCTACGTTGCAGAGTTTTACAGCATCTGGTTTCCCCATGGCTACGGTAGCAGGCCTTGGGATGGAGGACAACGCCGTTGCAATGTCCTGTCGCTTCTGTGCTGGCAGTTCGTCATTGAACAGAGCAAATACCACAGCAGAAGATTCCAGATAGCTGGTATGCCTCTGGATGGACTTAATGACGGCGTCTGCGACTTGCCTGAACTCAGCCAGCTTCTTCAGTTTTTGCATCTCCTTAAAGTAGGCCAGATCATCTCCGGGAGCTGCGGCAGCGAGTGCAGACCTCAGAAAGTAGGGCGCGTGGAAGAGCGCTATGAAATCTGCCATTTTCCTGATGTTGTTGGCATCTTCTGGTGTGAGGTCCAGCTGATCTGACAGCAGCGCCATCTTCAGAATGTAGAGAGCGTCGGCCATGAACCGAGCCTCGTGCATGGCACCCGGCTTGCGTAGCTGAGGTTTCCCAGACAGGTTCCCACCGAGATACTCAACAACTAGGCAACACAGCTCCTTGTAATCGTCTCGCGGGAACGAGGATGACCTCATGTGTTTTTCTGCCCAGTTCAGCACACTTCTCGCTTTTTTGTGCATGAAGCTTCCGTCCTCATAAACTGACCAGTCAAAACGTTTCAAGTGTGCCGTTTTGTCCAGCTTCGACCAGGACTTCTGGAACTTTTTGTAAAGAGTCTTCGACGGCCCTTTTGTTGCGCCAAATACGGCAGATGCCGCATGAGATATGTGTCTTTCTTGCACATGTCTGCGGCACTCAAGACCGAGCACGGCATGACCAATTTCCCTTTCAAGCCTCCATGTGGCGCCTGATTTCTTGCCCGTGTTGGAAGCTGTGGTGTCATATACAAAGCCCGTCACTGATGTTGGGCTGACTTTGTCTTTGGCTAATTGCTCAAGAACTGCCTCTGCGACATCAGCCCCACTGCTGCTTGGCAGCTTAGGGATCCCGAGCAGCTTTGGTTGCGGCAACTCGTCACCCCCACTTACAAGGATAGCACCCCGCTCTTCCGGATCTTTTCCTTTGGGTGCGACGAGCTTTGTATCAAAATGAATGACTGGATGAGAGGGGGAACGAATTCTCCTTTGAGCGCAGTGGATTTCTCTAGTCGGGATGTCTTTGCTTGCCTATGCAAAGTGCTCTTGGAAAGTGAGATGTTGCTTATGTCTCCGCCTGTCGCAGAGATAGCGTGGGCGGACGCCATGGCCCGTTGCCGGAAACTCATTTGCAAACGATCATGAGTTGCAGAGAGTTCATCCGGCAGGCTTCTTTTACCAGCTGCTCTTTTTCGCTTCCCGCCAACCCATTCGCTGTCGCCGTCACTGTCATCAGAGTCTGATGACGACGAGGCCTCGGCTCTTTATTGACCGTGACTCTGACTTTCCTTGCTTTGTTGACGACTGCGCCTTTTGTCTCTTGCTTTCATTCTCATCTCCATCACTTTGTCTCGTCCAGCAAGGACTCCTGGCTGACTTTCTATACACATCTGTTGATACCACTTCCAGTCCTCCATCCACTCAGTTTGCAGGCGACTCCTCTTTTTCAGCCTCTCAAGCAGGTCACTTGGACTCAGGTCACACAACTGAGACATGTATGCTTGGAACTCTTTCACTGCCTGGTTGGTCTTGGCGGATTTCTTCAGACTTTGAAATCTGCTCTTCAGACTTTGAAATCTGCGATATGTCCGAAGTACTTCTAAGACCCGTTTCTTGCAAATTTTAGGCGTTACCACTGGGATTTCACTCGGTACCCATATTAGGTTGATCAGTTCGGTCGTTATCTCACGGGCTATCGCGTCTACTCTTGCGCGTGTGTTGCTCCCGAAGTGAAAGATACCGTTGAACAACTACTTTGTTCTGGGGGAGCTTAGTAAAAGGAAAAAAATTTATCGGTTTTCCCACGATGTCGTCTGCCTTGTTTCGGTGGCTTACTCTCGAATTTATCTTCTTGCCGTCAGTTTTCTTCTTCGCTTTTGCTACATCTTTTGTGTGCTCAGTTGCACCAAAGATCGACGTTTGTTCTCGATGATGTTGCCCGCTCGGACACTTGACACATTCTTCGATCCCACAGGTCGTCCCATTGCAGTTCTGTCTAGTGGCAGAGCGTATAAGAAAACAAGCTCAATGAAGTTTCTTCTCGGACGGTAGTGGTTCTACGAGCGGACGTCTGAAACAGGAAAATGTAGGTGAATGTTACGACGTGTTCCAATCATGAAGCGAGGTACAAGATTAGATCCAGGTAATTGTCAATGTGAAGGTTGGGCTCATTTAAAATCGTAAGGGCTGTAATTCGGGTAAGGCCGTGGTGGGCCTACACATTTTTAATCTTACGTCTTGCCCTAAACCGATTCTAGAATTCGGCCGTGACGTTTTCCGGATTGACTTTGCTTTGGTGATTTACGCATAAAAAAACGAACGAAAAACGAAAAGCGCCTGTCTGAAATTCATCTAGGCCCACGTGGGGAATGATTATGACCCCATGATCACTCCTGGATCCACCCAGACACCTTTGAACTCAATAGAACAGTACAAATCATACGACAAGTGATCATGGTAGTCTCCCACGCTTCAAACTTTGGAAGTTACTGCATTTATGCGTATGGAGACTCCAACGCTGCAGCATCATATAACACCAAATATTTGACATGTCTTCAAAGCGCTAGCGGCAATCATGTTTACCGGTAGTTTACTCTGCAAATTGGTGTGTGAGGTTCAGATGAGCCAAGGAACGGGATGCCGGTGTATCCGAAGTGATTTGAAAAACTTAGTGAAATTTGGGACACCCTAGTCGGCATACTCTACATCGCGTCTTCGGTCCGTATGGTGTTGGCGATTGGCGCAGTTTGTTAGGGCGTCGGTTTTCCGCACGGATGGTGGTAGGTTCGAATCTCGGCGCCGGTACGTTCTTGACCCGATCACAGTCGTTAGCGGTCAGGGCCGTTGGTTAATGTTGCACTTTATATTACTTTACACTATCATATGAGTTGCTTGATGTAATAATATTTGTCCATGAAAGTAAAGAGGGAATTACTCAATTAAATCCTACTCATACCATGAATGTCCAATTGGACCATTTGGAATTGTCATCGTGGAACATTGTCTTTGGAAGGGTGCTTCTGCCTGAAAAATTGTATGGGGCATTCGGGCGCACTGAATGTCAGACTTCCTTCAATGCGCAACTTTGGCTGAAAACTTGAGGGGACACTGGGGACACATGCCCGCAGCGCCCCTTGTATCCACCCCTTTCCCAGAAACAATTGAAACGGATTTTGATAAACGGGGCCACTGAGATGGTTCCATGACAGCTTCACGCTGCCCCGCGGTTGAATGCCTCTCACTTTCTGCAGGCATTCAGCTTTTGGTATCTTCGAACCAAAGTGGGCTTACACCTACCCTCACAGTGGTACCCACACAAACCCTCACAGCGAGGGTTTGTGACCCCATGAAACACTGCATCCATATCTAGTTCAAGTTGTTTATTTCAACAGCACGGTTCCGTACGCACCACATTCCGTTACATTTCGAGTGCAAGCAACGCTACCGTAGGAAGTGCAGAAGATCCCCGGTCAACATGCCTCTCACATAACGCTCACCGGGGTGAGGGGTCGGCCTCCTAAGATCTGAAACTAGAAGCACACAATTTGGATGAATTACGGCTGTAGTGAACTCGCTGCAGTATACATTTCACGACCCCAGGTCAATGTCTGCAGTGTCAAATGAGGTCACAATCGGTCTCCACTCCACCCCAGCCGGCACCGCCCGTACGTACAGAAAGTATGCACGTTCCACTGCCGAACTGTAGGTAGAGATCGCTCATACGTACGCTCGTTACGTCGCCGGTACAGACCATGCGTGCAGTCGTTACGTCGATAGTACGATTCGTTCGATCGTTTTGGGGGACTGGCTCGCTTCGAAGGTTCCGACGTGAATTTGGTGCCCGGACACATTTTTTCAGGACTGTCTGTTTGTCCGAGCTGCAGCCTGTTTTAGGTCCTCATGTTGTCTTCCCGGCCCCGGTGTGCAGCAGGTCTTGGCAGCCCCCGCACGTTGCTCCTCACAAGCGTGTCCAACAACTTTTGCCGCTTCTAGTGTTTCGCTAAATTGTCCGGTGAATCCTAAATCAGGCGCACACCAACAAACATCCCTTTCACTGCCGGATGTGGGATAACCCTTTCACTGCCGGAGGTGGGAAACCCCTTTAACTGCCGGAGGTAGACTAACCATTTCACTGCCGGAGGTGAGGTAGCACTTTTACTGCCGGAGGTGAACTAATCCTTTCACTATCTGGGGTAATCCAACAGGGGTGGACTATCAAGGGTAATCCAACTGCCGCCATACTACCAGATATGGACGGACTTGGACGCGGTGCCAACAAAGCGGCACCCTGCTGGTCGGTAGCGGCGAAGGGTTCGGTCCCCTTGGTGGGTATCCATCCGTGCGTGGCGCCGAGAGTTGAGCATTCCGGGCAAATCCCCGGATTAGTGCCGTCCGCTGCCATCAGCAGATGTCAGCGGCATCAGTTGACATCAGCAGACCGAACGTCGTTGACGTGTGTAGAGCTGAAACCTTTCTATTGGATTGCCCATGCACCCCATTGGATCACAGAGGTATGTTGATTGAATTGGAACAAAGACGAGGCACCGATGCACGACTAGCTGCTGTCTTTGATGTCTTCGTAGGTATGTGTCCAGAGGCGCAGCCAAGTGGGTATGTGTCCAGAGGCTGCCTTCCCCTAGGAACCAAACATACACTACACGAAGCGATACATTTTGAGATTTTCCACTCGCAAAACACTAAATTTTCGGCGCTCTGCGCGCCACAAATATTCGGTTTGTTGCATTTTTTAGTCGAGCCCACTTTCGGAAAACCCTGACTGCGCTGCTAATCGTGTCGTCATAGCTGATACAGTGGTTTGTTTTTGGTGGATTTTGGTGAGCGCAATCATATGGGTTGCATTCCGGAATATGTGTGCATTGAGGTTTCTGCGTGGTCAAAGGTACTCGGATTTCTGAAGATTTTACTGATGACAATACTGGTCAGCGTTGACATTGTGATCCTGAGCGTGCAAAAATAAATGGATCCCACCTGTGGCTCACGTCTTCTGGTCTTCCCTTGCTACCCCACCGCTCCCCACCGTACTACCCCACCGTGCTACCCCACCGTGCTACCCCACCGTGCTACCCCACTGTGCTACCCCACCGTGCTACCCCACAGTGCTACCCCACCGTGCTACCCGACCGCTCGGGCTTGATCAATTACTTGTCCAACTCCCAAATGGCCACCCCCAGCCTGATCTCCACTCCCTAGTTCACATCTGCTCTGCTTAGAGGCAGTGACGGAAATGGCCGTCGCTGCCACCATTCTGTCAGGGCGTTGGTAGCTCAGTGGTTAAGCTGAGCGTCTGGTACGCCAGAGGTGCGGGGTTCGACTCCCCGCGACGCCCTCCCTTCCTGCCAGGGTGAGAGCCAGGCGGCAGTGCTTGGACTCAGCTGCTGAGTGTGTCGTAAAGCCACAATCCACCCGGCCGCCATTCTGCCTCCCAGTTCGGTCTATCCATTTCCTCTACTCCCTCTGCCCAGCCCTACCCCAACCCTGTTGCACGGCCTGCCGCTAACCGTTGGATGCCTCGGCAGGGCTACAACTTGCGCCGTAACCAGGCGCTGGCGGCCCGGCACCTGTTCTCGCCGCTGCTGGAGGTCGGCGCGCCCAGGGGGTTGTCACTTCTGCAGCCGCCATAGGTCCACATTCCTGAGCTGTGACGTCACTAGTGCAGTGGCCAGGCTGCGCCGACCTTCGCCACCTCCGCCATTATATATCATTCATTGGGGCGATGTGGTCCGGGACGTAATCCGTGTAATATTCTTTTAACTGCCTGCCCACGCGCATTGCGCCTCCTAGCACCGTGCCAGCCAGCTGGATACGAATCATCAGCAGAGGAGGCCTCGTTGTGCCATCAGAACGGTGGATGTCCGTGGTTGAGAGCTTTGAGGTTCTGTTCCACCTCGTCATGGGCCGGGCCACTGACCAGCAGCCAGGGATCGTCCTCCGGTTGATGGAGCTGCTGCTCCAAAAGGAGCCGGAGCTGGATTGGCGGATCGCCAGGAAGCTGGTCAGCACCCGTCTGCACATCAGGCTCCGATGGCTAAACCAGGCTAAGGCCGAGGCAGCCGCCAGGCGTCGAGCAGCCAAGCAAATCCGCCAACACGTCGGCAGCTCCAGGAAATGAAGTTGATTAGTTTGTGTGTGTGTGTGTGTTTGGGTGTCCTACTGCGGGGGGGGAGTCGGGGGAAGATTGAAGATTCCTCCGTGAGAGAATATTTTGCTTTGAGTGAATGGAAGGATAAACTGATGGCAAACGTATGCATATGCTTGCATCTTATTGCACTGAAGGGAGTATTAAAATAAATGAGGAAGTCAGTACGTGCAGATAATATCTTCGAGGACTTAATGATGCGGGGAGGAAAAAGGCGTGAGATGACGTCGGGTTCTTTGTGTGCACCAGTGCCACACGGATCCAATTTGGATACATACAAGCACGTGCGACCCATAGTTTGACCTGCACCTGGAAATGAGGCGGGTTAAATCCGGGGAGAGCGGATAAATATTTCCGTGTGCGGCTATAAGGCAATTTTAGTCGCCTGTTACTGGCCCGCCCCACCCTTCAACCCTCTCTCCTCTACTCTTGCGAAATAATTTTGCGAATTCGCACGCTTGCTATAACGGCTCAAAGCGGAGCGGCTGTACTGCATCGTCAGGCGGTGTTAAAATTTAGACACGATCGCAGCAAGTAACGTGGCGCCGTAACCACGTGCCTCATAAAAAGTCATAAAGTATTAAGGCCTAATAAGAGCCACAGGGGCCCATCTGAGTTAAGCCCATCTAGAAAAGGTACTAGAATGTACATACTCCCACCCCAATCAATCCCCCATCCCAAGTTCCCAGGAAGCCACATATCCCAGCCCATCCAACACCACTCACTTGCTACCGACTAACACCCTCAACAATCACAAGCTCCTCCCATCACACCCATCGTGCCACCATAGACAACCTCATCAGCATCACATCCCGAAGGAAGGTGCCGAATCCACTGCTAGGCACATCCCACAGAAATTCATAAAGCGTTCAGACTTAATAAGAGAATCACGTGCTATTGCATAATGCACTCAACAATTACAAACTCCTCCCATCATACACATTGTGCTACCATAGACAATCTCATCAGTATCACATCCCGAAGGAAGGTGCTGAATCCACTGCTAGGTACACCCTATATAAAGTTATAAAGCATTTTGCCTCGTTCGCTTAGCATGTGAATGATTCGTGAACCCCGCCCCAGGCCAGGTCAGTCAGTGTGAGAGGAGTGCACTCAACCCCCCGGAACGGCATGCAGTAAGGTTTCTACGAAATAAATTCAAAATTGTGCGGTCGAAAAATCATAGCCGGCGGAGAGATTCGAACCCGCCACCTCTGGATTTCGAGCCCGACTTCATACCATTGCGCCACCTGGAAATGAGGCGGGTTAAATCCGGGGAGAGCGGATAAATATTTCCGTGTGCGGCTATAAGGCAATTTTAGTCGCCTGTTACTGGCCCGCCCCACCCTTTAACCCTCTCTCCTCTACTTTTGCGAAATAATTTTGCGAATTCGCACGCTTGCTATAACGGCTCAAAGCGGAGCGGCTGTACTGCATCGTCAGGCGGTGTTAAAATTTAGACACGATCGCAGCAAGTAACGTGGCGCCGTAACCAAGTGCCTCGTTCGCTTAGCATGTGAATGATTCGTGAACCCCGCCCCAGGCCAGGTCAGTCAGTGTGAGAGGAGTGCACTCCAACCCCCCGGAACGGCATGCAGTAAGGTTTCTACGAAAAAAATTCAAAATTGTGCGGTCGAAAAATCATAGCCGGCGGAGAGATTCGAACCCGCCACCTCTGGATTTCGAGCCCGACATCATACCATTGCGCCACACGGCCTGCCTCCGGCGGCCCCGAAGTTTGGGATGCGGTGTACAAGGAAACTGACGCTATATACCACGATAGTTTGGATTGCTAGAGCAAAAGCGGTAGATAGATTGGTGAAAGAAAGCGAAGCGATCCTTCTTTCGGTACAATAATTATGTGAATTGGCGCAATATAATTCGATATATGGTTTTTCGGAAATCGCAACAGCTCCCTGTACAGCATAGGAATCGGGCTACACTGAACTTGTGACGTCACGAGCAATCAGTCCGAAGCGGTCAAATCGTCTAGTGACCATACCTGACTATATGGCCTTGGGCGCGCCGCCCAACCTCAAGGCCAGCGTGGCGGCCGTGGTGGCCGGCTACTCGGCCGCCGACCGCAGTGCTGCCACCATGCGGCGAAGTGTCCAACTGCTAGTTGAGCAGTTCAGACGCGAGGGCTACGGCGTCACAGACGTCGGTTCAGGTATGGCTGGAGAGATAAGAGCAGTGATGGTGGTGGACCCCAAACCCGCGGCGCCTTTCACTCTCAGTCGCGATATCGTTCCGGTCCTCGCGGCGAATGTCTGTGCTGTTCGGTTCCAGTGACGTACTGCAGTTGGTGTAAAGTGACGTCACGACAAGTCAGCCGGTCACGTGACGTCCCGACAAGTCAGCCGGTCACGCGTCGTTCCTGCAGACTTATCGCTGAGCCGTGTGCCGCAGTCGGTCCCGCTGCGTTTCCAGTTTTCCCACGGCTCCGGCGTCTCCACCTTCGAGGACGACCGTAGCCTGTGTGCCCAGGGTTCTGAACAAAACTGTTTTGTAACACCAGATCCTAGCCGCGCTTATCACGGTCCAGGCACATCGCGAAGGCTTTTGTGTCTTAAAAACTGAACGCCTGGGCGGGCAACGACTGATGCCAGGCCTGGTGTGTCGCGACGTACAACATTCTGTCGGCGGGGTCCAGCCTCCTGCGGCGAAACTGTGTCGACCAACTTCGAAGATACCAAAGAGCAGTTGTGCCGTTGACCGACTTCGCGTAGCCTGTGGCATGCAGCCATCAGAAGACTCCCCAACTAAAATTGCTGGTACAGTGAATGCACATTGATGTTGAAGTTGGAATGACGTCACCCATTTATAACTACCGTCTGGTCATTTGGTTCCCGGTTTTCTGTGCAACTGGGTGGAACATGCGGATCAAGCATTCACAAACTCTCCTCTCACAGGACGACAAATGACGCACTTCAAGACCCGGACTGTCATTGGTGAAGTGCGACCAGAGGTCAACTCTACACTCTACATTCGCCAGGCAATGCGGTAGCTGCGTGCGCCACCTGTGTGCAGAATTGGACCTAGAAGTTCACGGGATAGACGATCTCTTGCGAGCCGAAAGCATAGCTTTATTGTGGAGACTGTTTGGGAACGGCTCCAGTCCTACTCTTGGGCCGACTGTTGCTGATACGTGCAATATACGACATTTCCTTGCCAATATTTTATACCAGAACATTGGACAGTTTCATAAGTATTTTCATTTTTGCACCGCAGTGTGAATAACCGGTAATGCATTTGTCTAATGTGGGACCGGAAGTTTTTTTTAGTCAGCATTGTTTCAATGCACGTGTAGCCTGTTCGCGCACATCTCTGCATCTTTTCGTGGTGGCAAATGGCGCCTCGTATACTATCGAATATCGTACCAACTAGGAATCAATTCCCACGACCGGTAGTAGGCGTCGATATAACATTTACCAATCGATGAAGCGCTTCGTTTTCTTGTCCGGACCCCGTATCCCAATTTGGTAGGATCGACTAACAAACGTTGTATTGGAGTGCAGTGGAGCTTTTTTATGATCATGTGTTGCATTTCCTCGGGGTATCGACGACGTGTCTCAGCGGAATGCTACACAGTAAACCACTCAAAGTGTGACGTCACGAGTTGTCTCTTGACTGCAGACGTCTACTACCCGTCGTGGGAATTGAGGGGCGACGAGGCCGTACCTTCCAGAATCAGATAGGAGACGCAATTTGAAAGTCCGTCCTGAAGGCCGCAATTGGCGCCAAACCTGGAGACCTGGTGACGTGGTAACATTTCACATAGGACATTTCTGAGCAAGTTCAGGCTTGGAAACTTCTTTATTAAATAAGACTAATGCAGAGAGCCTTGTCGCATTCAATTCTGTATGCATAAAATAAAACCTGCTCCAAAAATATTAATATATATATATATTGAAATATTACTGTGATTATTGATTATGAATGTTTCAATCCTGCTATTTTCTTGGTGGTGAAGCGTCATTTTCTCAGATTTGGGATGAAAATCCGATATTGATCAACAACAAAATGTATTAATGAACCACAACTGGCCCAGTATTGGCGTTTCCAGCCAACTCCTCGAATGGGTTGACTGCCGGTCTTTGGTATGGCGGCCATCCACACCGGACACTTGGCCGCGATGGCACTGATTAGGGCCCAGAACTCCTCCCAACAGATCAGGCCCTATATTGCATAGAGGAAAATAAACATGTTACTGATACCACGCTCTCCGGGATGGTCAATTTTGTAATGTTATTTGTACGCACCATTCCTGAAATTTAATCGCAACAAGTCAAGAATGCACCGTTGGTACGCATCTTCTTTACTTGTCATCTCCCAAGTATATTGCGAGCATCCCTCATCACTCTGAACATTTCAGCTCATATATTTCCCAGTTCCTTCCGAGATTATCACACATCTCCTTACCAGCCGATTAACGAAAGGGAGTACTGCTGGAGCCATACTCCATACTGGGTGTCATACTTCCCTCTGTTTCCCCATTACTGGCAGTTAGTCTGTTGCTACAGCCTTATCCCATTACTGGCAGTTAGTCTGTTGCTACAGCCTTATCATTACTGGCAGTTAGTCTGTTGCTACAGCCTTACCATTACTGGCAGTTAGTCTGTTGCTACATCCTTATCCACGAGGAAAAGCGGATCACATAACTGTCTGCACCTGCCCAGATATATATATATATATATATATATATATATATATATATATATATATATATATATATATATAGATAGATATATATATATATATATATATATATATATATATATATATATATATATATATATATATATATATATATATATATATATATATATATATATATATATATATATATATATATATATATATATATATATATATATATATATATATATATATATATATATATAAACATCTGTGTGTGTGTATGTATGTATGTATGTACGCACACATATAACGATTTCACTTGTCATTTAAAATATTGTAGGAAGCAAGGGCACTCGCTTGAAAGGTTCTAGCGATCGGACATGGTTCTGTGCGTGTGCCCGCTCGCAATGTTAAGCGATTTACATGGTGAATACATTGTTTGTACAAATATCTGTCTTTCAGTTAACAGTGTCCATCTCCCAGAGAACAAAGTTGACCAAATTCCAGTTAGCAGCATCAGTTCAACAATCAGCAGCACCTCTCGCACAAACCCAGAAAGCCCGTCGCACATCCCGAGAAGAACACAAAGGGAAACAGAGACAGCGTATCATAACCTCCACAGATCATAACCTCCACAGTTCATAACCCCCACAAATTCAATATACCCGAAGCGCTCGTAACCTCCACAGGTCATAACCTCCACAGCTCACAACCTCCACAACTACGAAGCGCTCATAACCTCCACAGCTCACAACCTCCACAAGTCCGCAGCGTTCATAACCTCCACAACTCCAAGCGGTCGTAACCTCCACAGCTCACAACCTCCACAAGTCCGCAGCGTTCATAACCTCCACAGGTCATAACCTCCACAACTCCAAGCGGTCGTAACCTCCACAGCTCGTAACCTCCACGACTGCGAATCGTTCATAACCCCCACAGCTCGCAACCTCCACAGATTCAAGAACCAAAGACTATTCTCCGAGGTTTTCCAGACCTCGGGAACCGGCTGTCGTCCCGTGGGAAGCTGATATGCGGCGCAGTGGCGGATGCATAGCACGAACACACTGCTCATACCGGTTTGTATCAGATTTCATGGCTAGCTTAAAATGTTCATTACATTGCGATTCTAACGCAATACTTGCATTTTTCGACTGGAATATGCCGGCTAGTCGTACCCTGGTAACGCCATTGATCAGCTGTCTGGGGAAGGGACGGAGAAAACGCAGCGTCCGTGGCGCGAAAGTTGACGGATTTCTCACTAGATGGCAGGATGTGTCATTGAATACGCGTGTGGTGTGCGCGCATTGTTAGCTTTCCAGAACTCGGGAACCGGCTGTCGTCCCGTGGGAAGCTGATATGCGGCGCAGTGGCGGATGCATAGCACGAACACACCGCTCAGACCTGTTTGTATCAGATTTCATGGCTAGCTTAAAATGTTCATTACATGGTGATTCTCACGCATACTTGCATTTTTCGACCGCAATATGTCGGCTAGTCGTACCCTGGTAATAGTCGTACCCTGGAGGGCTGCCCATTGCCATATCTCGAAAGAACGATCACCTGTCAGACCTCCCCTCCGGTCTGACACCTGATCCCCCCTCGCGCCGGTTCGGCGGTCGGAGGGTGCCATGTTCCGTGGCGTGGTGGCTGTCGGTAGTACCGGGCTGCCTGCAGGCATGCCATTGACCAGCACGGCGTTAACACGCGCACTGGACGGGGGGGGGCGAAATCCGCCCACCCGTCTGGTTTTTCGTACATAAATGCAGATTTTACCGGTCGATATCCGTGATTTTCTGCGTACCTGCTTAGAAATGACCGGCGCGTCGTTCAAGAAAATGGAAGAAAAGAAAAATGGAAATCGGGCGAAAAGTTTTCAAGTTTCCGATCCACCTTTCCGAACCCTCAAGGAAAAAATTACTCATGTATTACTCATGTGCGATTATTTTTGCGTACATCTAAAGCACCTCGGATTAATCAGCTCAGCAGTGGTGAAATTCTGCAGAATGCAGCCACGCTTTATGTCTTGCTACACTTTATGCGATAAAATGAAAAGCTATTTTCGCTATTTTCGTATAGTATCATTTCATTTTGTGGTCGGAAATTGGAGCTGAAGTTCAGATATTTCCTGTTTTAATTTTGTCTTGTAGTTATAGTGTCGGAACTTATGTGTGTGGTTCCGCAAAAAATTGACATAATCCAGTAGCATGGCACTACACATAGGGTTATATTCCGATCATAATGCTCGATGTTTCGGCTTTCATGTAGCAGGATAATAGTCGTAGACAAGCTTACGCGTGTACGCTAGATAGTTTTAAACACGGTGCGACAGCCCGGGGAATGTTTGTTAAGGGTGGATTGCGGTAAAATAGTGCGTGCACACAGTGGCTCTGACATGTCATTTTAATTTGGGTTGGGGGATAGCAAAGGCGATCCCAAAACCTGCTTGAGATGCAACCCGGAAAAATATGCAGAAATTCCATTTTATTTTCGGGTTTACATTGTCACGTATGCGGGGCCAGTTTTCATATATTACAGTGAGGCATTGGACAAATAATAACTTATGTCAGTTGTTGAAGAAAACAATTAAATTTACATTTTGCACATGGCGTCCCAAATCAAACCTGGTGGCCAAGAGCGGGAGCTGGCCACAGTCGATCCGTGATTCCAACATCATTGGACACTTAAATTTAACCAGGGCGCGTAGCCCTCCAGTAGAGGTTGGCATTCCGAGGAAGAGCGTCAGAACCATCCCTGGGTTCGTTGAACCCTCATTGAACCATCTGTGGAAAATGTTGCTCTACAAGAAGAATCAACCTAAATGCAACATTCAAGAGGAGGGGCTGAGACAACGCCCGAACCGATGTCTTTTTCATTCTAAGTTGGATATGTTGCCTGTGGGAGGGCAAATCTTGCTGCTGCCCCCCCCCCTGGAATCTTGAGAGCTCTCCACCTATGTCCTCCATTATTACATTTTAAGTCTATATGTATTATTATATAGATTACTTAAATGAGCTCGCTGTGATCCAGGTAATTTGCACGTTCGTCCTGCATCATCTTTACAACTGAAATTATATATAATCGATATCTTGACGTGCGAGCCACGTAACATCGATTTAGAAAACGACACGTAACTATTCAAAACACTCGTTACAATTTCTTGCCGTTTTTTATTCGAGCTTTCACGACGCACAAACCCATTCCAAGTTATATGGAAAATTGCTCACCTGGATGTTTAGCGACAGCGAGAAGCGACCAAACGACACCCAGTCTTTGGGTTGAAAAACCAGCGCTCTACCCATGGGCTATCTTGTCTCCTTTTCGGGTCATATTCACTCGTATATTTCCAACACAGTTATGGCACAACATTGGTGAATACACACGACAGGCCACATTCGTCATGCACGTCCGCTCCGCTTCGCGGTGGTGCCTGATCGGTGCAGCTGTGGTTCCCGCTTGGTGCGGGCACGGGATCGGCTGCAGCCGATCCCAGCCTGGGCCCGGGATCAGCTGGGCACACGTTTCTGTGACACCGTATAGCCTAATCTATGCTCACCTCGACTTCTAACTATCGGTGCAACATCACTGAGTAGCCCGTCTTAGGTTATGCTAAGCTTCACATCTCTAGCCTTAGTCATTGGAATCGTGGGAAGCCTAACTCGCAGTTCCGGAGAGAGTGGAGGGTTATTCGCGTGTTAACATGTATGTGCAATAGAATAGAGAGAGGGAGGGGTCATTCGCCCCTCACCAGTTATTTTAAAATATTCCAAAGCCAAGAATCATTTGGATGTCATTCTTAGTTGACCTTATAAAAATGGGCCTGGCGCAACGTAAAAAATCGATTACAAATATTGTTGGTTATTGACGTACAAAGCGAAACGCGTCGGACCAAATTGTGTGTGAAAAGTGACGATAAGGCATGCTTGGAAAATTTCGAAGAAGTACCTACATAACTTATTTTTATAAACTATATCAACTATGTTGGTAATTTCTAGGTGTTGTATGCTCCCCATCAAACGTGCACATCAGTTATAACAATGACTCCAGAATGCACGAAAATTAGCATTAAAAAAAATAGTTCGCCTCATGTAACCTATAACGAATTGAAGAAGTGTTGTAAATCATCAAACAGCAGTATTTCCTAAAACCCTCAGCCGCCATTCAAGATTAGTGTTCCTATCTTTGTAAATGTATTGTACGACCATATTGTTAGTGCTTCTTCGCTTTCTATGTCATGCTTATCCTTCTTGAACATTGTACGAACATGTCCTAGTATGATACTGCATTTAACTTGCGCATTGCCTGACCAGCACCTCTCAGAAATCCTCTGTTAGTTTGGAAGTTCGTCGTATTAGCGCTTTCGCTTGCCAGCTAATTCCTTCTGTGTTTTCTAGCTCTAACAAACAGATACTGATCCGTTAAGAAGTAGAATGGAAAATTCCAACCCTCAAAAAATTAGTCAGTATGCGTTGTATTGCAAAGTGTGCAAGTTTTGCAGCAGCTGACATGTGTTCGCAGACTTTGTTTCGTTTCTACCGACCCCTGGCGATTGCATTCCCGTTCAGGAAGTAAAACATCACACCGTTCGATCCGCAGTCAATTATGCGAGGAAAAAACGCAGACATCCTAAATCTGTTACTTCGAATTTTTGTCTGTCAATTCCCACGACTTCCGAATAGCCATAGAATACTCCTGAAAGTAATGGAAAGAAAATACATATACACTAAATGATTAAAATAGATCCCCATCCCCCAAAAAGATGACGGTATGCATAATCGTGATATGTCATTGGTTAACATGACCTCCCAGCATGCTATGAAACAGGTCTGCCTAGGCCCACTTCGCCCTCATGTATTATCCATCACCGGTGTGTGACGTATAAGTTGTTCACTAAGCTCTAGATGGAGATATCTTTCAACTCAAGGGTCATCTTTAGAAGCGGGCCCTCTGGATCGCCCAATCGAATCAAAAACTCCATAATTTGCAACACTGCATGGCCAGATTCTCATTTTTGGAAAGCTGTATGTTTTCAGCTTCATGTTTTCTCACCCAGAAACGGAGATCACAAGCCCAGCACACAGCATTGATTTCCAACATCCCACCCACTCCTGGGGTCTCCGCCCGTGCACTGAACTGCAAACTGTATATTGATGAATGTACGGAACAGTCGGGAGGGACGAAGTAAGAGCAGGGAAAGGCTACTCTGTTGACGTTTCTGGGTACAGAAACAGAGATGGGATAGCATCGACTACTTTAGCAGTTCTTTGCTAACGCCACTGTCATAAATCGTCTTTTATGTAGAGGATTCCAGAACTGTTTGTTGGGCGTGAGAGAGGCTGTGCTAAGCAAGCCATGATTTTATGTTGTTAACTGAGAAGAACATACCTGGGAAATCCATCGTCCCTCTTCTCCCCGAACAACTTTGGACTTCCCAAGCATAGACAGGCCTAGAAAAAGGAAAAGGTGAGACATGTGCCCCCCCCCCACACCAAAGTTGTGAGGACCAATGAAGCGTAATATTATTAAGGTGTCAGGCCGATATCATTTGTACATCGCAGTAATGATTGTGTCTGGGCCCCGTGTTGGTCGGTATTTGTCACCTCTCCATGGCTGAGTGTTTGTTTTTTTGCTGTTCCTACACTTATGCTCCTAAGCACCGGGTGTCGTATGTGCACTACGAGTCACCCGATGATTCGAGGAGGTGCGCCCGTGCGAATCAGTTTGTGTGAATTTGCTGCATTTCATTAGCTTTGCGTAGTTTGACGTTTTGGATCCCATGAACCAGCGAATCGCCAGTGGGAGGAAGAAATTTAGTCTCCGCAAATTATTTACCCTGCAGACCCTTCCCCAAACGTGTGAGCTTCGTTGGATTTGGCCAGCTGAGTTATGCCCAGCTCGCGAAAATCGTAGACGCATTGATATAAGTATGATATGCAAGGTTCTTAGAGGAGCAGAAATGGTTATGAGTTTGATTTAGGTTGTATTTAATTTAAGTCAATTTAAGCTCAGCACCACAGCCCTGGGTGAGAATATGGTGACACCACTGCCATAAACTAGCGAGCCATGATTCGTGGCATATGTCACCCCAATTTATGTATGGACATGACACCCCAATTTATGGTTAAATCAGCTTTCTCTCTTTCTGGTGACATCGCCAATGCCTCGGGAAGCGTCATTACTCGGTGTGATGGCAGGTATAGTATGAAAAGGTTACATTCCATCACGCACAGCAAGCCATTTCTTGGCTGCAGTACCCACCCAATCTTACGAGGACAGTTATCACGCACAGGTCACATCGTAATGTAGCCTCTGCACAGAATGGCACACCACATTATCAGTTGCTCAGGAGGACGGAGCCAGCGAGGAATGGAGCGCAGAGCACAGGCCCGAACTGAGGCGAACACGACTCGAGAGCTGCCGGAGAAACAAAAATTTATATTTGTGGAGTTCCACTAAAACTAAGAGAGCGCAACACATAAATAAACTATACAATTACGCCAAAGCGCCATGCGCTTTCTCGTAGCAATATTTATATGGTAGTTCATATAGTTCCCGAGATCAAAACAGTTTGACGTCGCTCAGTATATGGTACCATTATTTGTGCTAACTTGGAACAAATAATTTGTAATGATGTAAAGCACTAGATGCCCATACATGCACATGCAAAACATCCCATGGCGCAGCCAGAAGCCTGAGGAGGGGTGGGTATCATTTGTTCCTTGCGGCTGATCTTCGCAGTTAGTGCCACAAACTGGGACGTAGCTAAGGGGGTGGCTGGGCCGGTCGCCCTATCCTTGAGATTCTACGTGTCCCTGGCACTGCCGGAGGGCCCTGCTAGGGGCCCGTTCCTACTCCTCTACGTAGATAATTCCCTAGATCCCCAGTGTAGGACAATAAAGTGAGTTCCACCGAGTTCCGCGGATATTTTAACACGCAGCGATAACCCAATGCCTTCAAATCGTGGATCCAATGCCCAAAGTTGAGCATTTTTGCGCTAAATCCGTAAATTTCAGTTGTAGTTTGGATGTGCTGGAGCCGCGCGGCACATCAGTCAGCTGACAGCCCTCCGCGGCGGCCTTCCGCTGTCGCCACGGTGCATGAGATGGGTGTCAAATTAGCGGAGAGCGAGGCTCTGCTCAATATGAGACGGACGGGTTGGGTGACGGTGACAGCCTTGTCACCCGACCTGCGCATGTGGAGTATCCAGGTCACTGACGCACACCGGTGAGCTTCGTCAATTTGAAGCCACGGGTAGAATAGAGAGCATTATCTGTGCGGCGCTACACAAGTGTCCATCGTGTTGATCTGAGTAATATCGTGTTTGGTTCAGGCGAAAGCAACTCTTTGGGCATATTGAACAGGATGAGGGTATTATCAAGACGACAGTTGATATCTTAATTCGGCTTTTGGACTGTAAAAGAGGATCACAACTATCTGGTGATAAATTGAAATAGTGCAAATGATACCTGCATAACGTCATAAGACACGAGGTGATTGAATCAGGCTGGACGGCACATGGAACGATATGTCCCCAAGCACGAAGATTGGCTGAATGGCACGTTGATGGACATACATAAGTGCCAACGAGTGGGCCGTTCACTTCAGCGGGGCGGGGACGTCCTGTCCGTGAGTTCTTCGAACTGAAGTCAACAGGCGCGAAGAGAAACGCGACCGTTAACTGACCAACTGTTTGGCGATCGCCCCCGAACGATTTTGGGGGCCCCAGCAGGATTTTTTTTGGAGTCTGGCGCAATTTTTTCCGAACCCCGGCGGGATTCTTGGGGCCCCATAACCTCTCAGGGGAGGGGCACCTCCCCTATGCCCCCCTCGGTATGCCACTGATGACGTCCCACTCGTACTCAGCTGAGAGCCTTGTCGACTCGAACTGTAGTGAAGAGGACTAAGTCACACACGCACACACACACCACACACCAGACAATGTAAGTTGAATATAGTGTTGGCGATTTCGGTGGGATCAGTTGACAGGTAACGTGACTAATTAGATATGTAGGTCATGTGTGATTTGCATGTCCACATACACACCTGTGTGCACACATACATGCTAATGTTGACATGAGTAGTGTTGCACGATGTATGCGAAATATAGATGCGGCCTTGCACGAATTGTCTGCTAAATTTAGGTACGATATTGATGTTAGGATAATTCATTTCTACTATAGTACTGTTACTACTATACACTGTATTAGCCGATCCTTGATAAGTACAGCAATATCCTATTCATAGCCGCGATCAGCAGCTGCTGGAATCGACATCCGCCCGTGTATCAATTCACAAACAACCCTAATGCGATGAATTATCCCCCCCCCCCATTCTCACGGGCTACCAGTACTTGGTACGCCAAAATAGACAACATAATCGAACTCAGCGCACAGAAGAATCTCAGAAAACACTATATTGCCACATCTGGCAGGCGCTTCGAATTAAAAGCGACTTTGAAGGTGATCTGGCCCACTGTGTAATGCATTGATAGTAGCAACATCAAGAACAGTGGAAACCATAATTGACCATTTCTCTCTATAAACACACCTTTGTTCCTTGAAGTTATTGGTGCAGAACTACGGGGAGCAGTTGAGATTTGGTGAAGTGGTAGGGGAGGTCAATTAAGGGCGTTGCTAGGGAAACAATAGTATTGATAGAAGTTGAAGTCTGTACCGCAAACGTTTTGTTCTTGCACATAAAGCGTAGCATGCACACATTTTATAAGTTACGGTTTTAAGTGCTATTGAAATTAATCATTTATGTGTGCTATCAATATATCTTATTATCATGTATTAGCAAAAATGACTGCATCCTACAATAAAGTTTAGTTCATGAATAAATGCTGACTTATAATATTAATGGCACAGATGTAACACATCGGCAAGGTAGTTTTAACGCCGTGGATGTTATAATGTCCCTTAGTGGACGCCGATTCCCATCTGCTATATACATTTTTCGTCAGGAAAAGGCTACCAAGACGTTTATATTTCATCCGGTATCTGACAAGCACGATAGGGGAGGAGAGAGACGGCGGCCGGCAGACAAAGAAAGTGGTCTACCGAACAGGCATACAGAGGACATACACACATGACTCGTGACAGTACATTTGGAGGGAGCTCTTTGAGGTCCTGGTCTCCGGATACCACTCGCAACATGAAGGCGAAGCGGAGGACCTGCCGTCCAGGGCGAGCCGTGGGTGTCCAGGCTCTACCTTGTTTGTGTAGGTAAATCGTGAAGCCAAAAGCTTCGAAAACCAGAGGGAAGAAAAACCAGACTGCTTGTAGACCACGAAGGTGAAAAAAAAACAAGAGCGATCCAAAGGGCAGCCATCATTTTTTTTCCAACTTCGATCGGTCCCTGTCTGCCTATTGTATGATAATCCATATGTTTGGGTCAGACGAGAGCTGAGAGGAAATTGGCGTTTGACTTGACCAAATCCGACTTCAACTGGCAATCTCGTGACTAACGCTTGGCGTGCCGGCAACGTGTCGACTGGAAAAACGGCTGAGGTTAAAGGTGGCTCCTGACCGCTTTCTGTACCTGTTATGGATATGTCACACTTCGACCGCGTTCCAGGTGATATCGACAGGGGATAGCACACCATGGTCTTATCCCAAGGTTCTGTCCTAGGTGCGATCTATGGCTGGAATTATTTATTCTCCATTTTCAGGTTGATTTTTTACAAAAGAAGGATAAAGATCATTTGTCTTTAAAAAAATTAACTAAAAAATTAAGTCTCTTGAAGGTAAAGAGCTTCTAATCTTTCTATAACTAGGCACCCGATTGTAAAATGTATGTCATATTGGTAAGTAGCATGTGCGAGTGCAGCTTCATACACTTCGATTTTACCGAACTGTTTGATTGTTATAAATATGGCCTCATGACCTAGCTTTAAGGACAAAGTAGAGAAAAATGGCTAGTGATTCAGGTAGAAGTTACCAAAAATGAAATGTGTGTTAATTAAATTCAGGTAAAGAAAAGCATTGCTTGAATATCCCAATGCTACATTGGGGTCCACTCATATTGTAGGAAACGTCTTCTTCGGGGATTGCCGAAGGGAGATTGGCAGACACCCACAAAACATGAACATAATTGTTTCATGTTGATATGATGTCTGTGTCAGTCTACAGCTTTTACTTGTTATAAATAACATCATTAGCATCATTGCCACCATTACCATCACTATTATTATCCGACTCAAAATAACTCTTGTAGATTCCAAATCGGTACAGATTTATACCCATCTAGAATCCTGTGCCAGTACCCGTGTGCTGCACCTGTGCGAACTTGCATGGTAACGGCAAACTGAGTTTTTATGTGACGTGAAGCATGGTAGCCTTCATTGGTGTCGATGTGTTGACAAAGAATTGTGGGGAAAGGAGATTCAGACCAAGATAACCCACCTATATCCAAACCTGACTGTAATTGCGAATTGCAGTATTTTGGTTTCGGAAAAGTTCATTTTGTGGGACTCTTCATGTATAAGTACACGGAACGTTGAGAGCAGAGGCATTGGTCCCCCAACTTGAAATTGAATAGCATAGGGGCGGATGTTAACCCTCACATTACGACGTTTCTGTGATAATGTCGTTCAAGAAGGGTCAAGTCCACTCCATGATCCTCGGAACTAAGCATGCTAGGGTAAAAACGGCGTCCTAACGGCGTTGGAAAGTCTGTTCAACTTAAGGTTCGATAATGTTTTACAAACATCGTCAAGGTTCCACATAGGGTTAGATTTGTACCTTCTGAATTATGGCTGTGGAGAGGGACAATTCTTGAATAATCGAATATGGAAGGGATATTTTCTTTCAAATATATATCAGTAGTTAAGATTGCACTTTTCAATAAATCTAGAGCACTTTGTCACCGAACAATCCATGGTCAAACAGTACCCATGCAACCGCCAAATTAGAAAAGTCAGATCATAATTGTCTGGAGAGGGATAAAGTTATCGACGCCAAACATTCGAAAGCCGATTGTTATTCCAACCCTGTATATCCAGACGAAAATCCCGACTGCCACATATTGGCGTCCGACTCGGCTCACATCGTGGTGAACGAGGAATGTGTCACACCACGTGAAAGCCCAGGTGTTGACTACCCCTTGGGCACACTTTCCGTGCGAACGAGTAAATGTGCTGCACGTGACACACCGATGTGATTGG
>JAOTOM010001491.1:0-70324 GCA_034440615.1 Ashinkailepas kermadecensis | reverse complement strand
AACCATTTATATTCCGGAAACCTATATCCCAGTACGCGGCAGGCAACAACCTGTCGGTGCATGAGCGTCCTACTCGTGGGATGTGTTGTGATTATTTATTAGTTGTGCGGCGGGAGCATGTCGGCAGTATCAGGTATGGAGTTATAAACTTGGTTGACATCGATTATGTACTTTTGTTATCATTTTCTTTCACCGTTGCTCAGGAAGTTGGCTTATAACCGCATCCTTCGCTAATTTAACCACAGCGCCAATTTGTCATCCGGCAGTCATCATCCGTCCGCTGCCAGATGCCGTAGAGCTGAGTGCAGTATTGACGTAAATTAGAAAGCGTATTGCAATCTGGGTTGATATTCGTAAGTTTAAATCTACTTATTTCAGCAGCGTCAATAGTAAAACCTATTTCGTTATCAAAACTGATGTGATAATTATATTTGCTGGTCGCTTTTAATTTATGCAGATCAATAAGCCGGGTCTTCCCTCTATCTCGTTCCTGAGACCACGTGACCTGGGAGCAAAGTTCCGCTGTAAAACCGACTACTCTTAGCTCGCCGAACCCGCTGTTGCGGCACGCTACATGTCGGACTTTACGCTAATACGTCTCTGCTTGTCGGCGTCTCATCTTTCCTCTCTTTTTCTTAATTGATATAACCGGATGCCATATAAGCCGGATTAACGTAACCCTTCCTTAACGTAGCATATATCTAGCGGATGGCACTCGGCCTCTGCTAAAGATGGGAAGAAAAAAACCGCCTTTCTGTCTGCAAATACAAGCAATATTCTACACGCACAAGTTTGTGGCAACGTGCCATCCATACAGTGTGGAGTGTACCTTCGACTCTACAGTCTCTCTACGCCATGTTTCTTGTTTGACGGCATCTCTCCTTTCTTCACTAGTTGATATAACCGGATGTCACATAAGCCGGATTAACGTAATTCCTTCTTTAACGTAGCAATCTAAAAGCAGATGGCACTGCCTCCGCTAAAGATTTAGAAAAAAAAAAAAAGAGAAAAAAGAATCCCCTGCCTTGACCAAAATGTTCTTCGCTTGTCGCGCACTTTCTTGTTTTTAGGCCGTCTGCATGTGCCTTTCATTTGGGCCAAGACAGTATAGTTCCCCGGGCCCCCACGAAGTGGGTTTTGGTAGCGGGCTTGAAGGTTTCCCTTCACCATTACGGTTTACATGCAATTTTACAGTTTTTCTCTACGCTCTCTTGCATGTTTATGGCAATATAGATCACTTTCACGTATACCAATTGAAAGAACTATTCTTCAGCTTCAGCAAAATGTATCCGAAATGACCCAGTAACAATCTTCCTGCCTAAAAATATGCCGTTTCCGGCAGGCCTGATCATCAATCTGTCTCCAAAATAAAGGGATTTTCCCGATATTGATAGGCTTCCTCTACCGTCCGTTTTGGCTGGTGTTTTGTCACCCCCGTTCGAGAGTGGAAGAAAGAATAGCAGGGGCGTCGATTTGTATCCTTTTGCGGGGGCCATGGCCCCCCAATGCTGATCTTGGCCCCCCAATGTTGATTTGGGCCCCCCCAATAACCCATGCTATTTTTATGCTGATAAAAAGCTAAAGGAAAAAAAAGAAGAAAAACACTGTGTTAGGTACATAGAAAACTTAGTTGATGTTAACCAGCACATTTTGTACTGAAAAAGAACAGATTTGGATTAGATAGTGGACTGAGTATCCAACTTTTGCTACACAATTCAAAATTATGTGCAAAAAAAAAAAAAATAGCTAGATTTCCCTCCACTGTGCAAGGAAAACTTACGCCATAAAATGTTAAGATTCGCTGATGATGCATTTTAAACCAGATTGTCTTTTTTTTAATGTTAAGCCACAAAACAACAATTGGATTGTCATACTGATGTTTGTACACACCACCAATGGCAAAACCACACACATGTGAGCTTAAACAGGAAAAAATCCATTCTTAATTTCCAGTCATTGTCAAACTTGCATTGTCCAGTGAACAGCAGACAATCATCCTTGAGATTGTGGATATGCAAACTATAATTATCTTCAGCAGCCCACCTATCACACCATCAGCTTGATATTTACCTAGGTACCTACCTAAATGCCCAATAACAATGCATGCATTCAATATTGATATGGGGAAAACGAGAGCCATGTGTGGGCAAATCTGCCAGCTTATGATGCCATGACAGAGAAAACTCAGCAAGAAGCTGCATGGCCACTGCAATATAATTGGTATTCCTAAAAGAATAAAAAAGAAAGCTATGGCTCACATGACTTTTAAGCAAACCTTAGTCATCCACGACCAATGCTATACAAGAGAAATAGCCTTGACAAGCCCAATGTCTCGTACGCCGCAAAAACACCATTATTAAACGCCGCAAAAATACCATTATTTTAAAAGGTACACCAAAGTCGCATTCAAACCTTGATGACGTCACAGGTTTTTATTCGTATATTGCAGAAATTGGTAGCATCAGGCAAGTTTCAATTTAACTGCATGGGGGAGTGACTTTTCAGGCGTACCGGACCACAGAGGTCATTTGCGCCACCTTTTTTGAAGCGAGTACGTTACATGTCTGACTATAAAAGCGGGTGTTTGCGATCAAGGTGCAGGCATGTGGACGTTTACATAAAGGGAATTTTACGTTATAGTTTGTGTTATATTTTAGGCGCTGAAGGCGGGGCTAGGATGGGGACATCCCCTAATGTCTAGATGGCAGGGGCGTCGATTTGTATCCTTTTGTGGGGGCCAGGGCCCCACCAGTGTTGATCTTGGCCCCCCCCCAATGTTGATTTGGCCCCCCAATAACATATGCTATTTTTATGCTCATAAAAAGTTGAAGAAAAAAAGAAGAAAAACACCATGCTAGGTACATAGAAAATGTAGTTGATGTTAACCAGCACATTTTGTAATTAAAAAAACAGATTTGGGTTAGATAGTGGACTGACTCTCCACCTTTTGCTACAAAATTCAAAATGGTGTGCACAAAAACCAATTGTCATTGTCAAACTTGCATACAATCCAGTCCCGTGAACAACAATCAGTTATCATTGAGAGTGTGGATATACAAACTATAATTAACCTCAACAGCCCACTCATCACACTATCAGTTTGATATTTGCCTGGTACCTAGGCACCTAGGTACATGCTGCAGAAAGACTTAGAAGAGCTTGTGAAGTGGTCCAAAAATGGCAGATGAAATTAAATTTTGATAAGTGCAAAATCATGCATGTATGCAGGGGCGTCGATTTGTATCCTTTTGTGGGGCCCCACCAATGTTGATCTTGCCCCCCCCCCCAATGTTGATTTGGGCCCCCCCAATAACCTATGCTATTTTATGCTGATAAGAAAGCTAAAGGGAAAAAATGAAAAACACCATGCTAAGTAGAAACATTGATGTTAACCAGCACATTTTGTACTGAATAGAAACAGATTTGGATTAGATAGTGGACTGACTCTCCACCTTTTGCTGAAAAATTTAAAATTGTGTGCAAAAACAAACAAAACAGCTGGAATTCCCTCCACTGTGGAAGTACAGCTTACATCTTTCTGGGTTGGTTGGTTGGTTATTTGGGTTTACTGGCGCATTGACTGCGTTGGTCATACAGCGCCCATACAACTTTTCTTGTTCCCACCTTAAAGCACAATAATACCCAAAAGCTTCCGAAAAAAAATTACAACCATGTTCACAAAAAATATAATTTTGTATTCAAAATCAGCTTAGGTTAGGTTAGGCTCGGTTAGGTTTCTTTTTTAAGGTTGAGAATTTTCAGAAAATAAATTAAGTGAAATTTTAATTTAGTTTAATTTTTGTTCTCAAAAGATAGGTTAGGATAGGCTAGGTTAGGTTTTGTTGCATGAAAAAAAAATATGTTTATGCGATGTTACCGAACTCAAAGCCTTTTTGGCATTATTTTGCTCACAACCTGAAAAGTAAGCACAAAAAATAAGTGGGTCCAATCATCTTAGTCACCTTCATAAACATGGTATTCTGCATATTTTTCTTTGTTTTAAAGGAAAAAAAGAACACCTTAGACTGCAAGGTTACCAAATAATTTGCAATTTTTGGGGGAAACGTTTTTGGAATTTTTTTAAAAAGTTTTCCAACTTGAAAAGCCTAAACTAACCTAACTTAACCGAACCTAACCCATTTGCTTGCTATATGGAGGCAAATGTGTGTAAAAACTTGTCTTGTTACCACCTTAAAGCACAATAATACCGATTTAGCTAGGTTAGGCTAGTTTAGTTGTTTACCTTGGAAAAATTGTTCAATCATTTTCAAAAATAAAATAAAATTGGAAGTTTTCCTTCAAAAGCAGCTGACATTAGGTTCGGGTAAGTTGGGTTCGGTTGTTCAATTTAGAAAATTTTCAGAATATATATTGCTTAATTTTTGTTTCTATTTTTTCTCCAAAGCAGGGGCGTCGATTTGTATCGATAGACACTAGCGCGCATTAAATGTCACACATCGTGATGGGCGTTCCTCAGAACATCCAAAATCGTAACATGCAAATAAAAAATTCCAGTTACAGAAATTCCAGCGCCTGAAGTCTAAATTTGAGGTTACAGTGACAAATGTGACGGAGGTAAGACATCTGTGGTGCAATTGCGCGCAGTGTTTAATCCGGAGGCCAATCTCATGTGACGTCGTACTGATTCGTTTTTTGTACTTCGCACATTCTGATGTATCGCACCTTCTGATGTATCTGCGGATTGGTGTGATTTTAGATAGTGAATAAATAGCTTGCTGATATTTAATTCCCAAAGGAACAGTAGTTGAAGAAGTTGGCAGGTAAGCTTGAAAAAGTCCAGTCCATGCTTTTTTCTGATTTGTGCTCAGGGTTTCCATGTTAATATCACATAACTACCACGTTTGTCTTCAAGAAGAGCTGTTTTTAGTTTACTTTTATTAAAATTTTCATTCCACTGCTCTTAGTGCCCTTTCTGCCCAGGATTGGGGCACCTAGTGTTGCATTTCCGTCCAGGGGTTGGCACACCTTTTGGTAAATTTACAGCTTAAGGTAATTTCTGATTAATTTTTTCCCATGCAATGTTTAGGAATGTGATAAACACGATTTTGGTAAATTTGTGTTTTAAGGTGTTTTATGAATTCGTGGAATGTATCATTTCAATGCAATGTTTATGAATGTGACTCAGATGATGGGACCACTCATTTTCTATACAAATGCCTACATTTCAGGTTGTAAGCAAAATAACATCAACAAAAAGCTTTGAATTAGGTGACATAGGGTAAAGTATTTTTTTTTTAAATAAAATAAATGCAACATAACCTAACCTAACCTAGCTTAACCTCCCCTTGGAGAAAAACAAAACCAAAACATCAAGTTGTAAAAATTTCAAGCAATGTATTTTTTTACAATAAAAAAATGTAACCCAATTTAACCTAACCTAACATAAGCTGCTTTTAAAGAAAAAAGATCTATTTCTTTCAAATTTTGGAACAATTTTTGCAAAAAATGTCGAACTTAAAACACTTAAACTAATCTAACATCACCAAACATAGCCCATTTGTTTGCTTTATGGAGGCAAATGTGTAATAACTTGCCTTGTTACCACCTTAAAGCAAAATAATTCTGGTTAGATTAGGTTGGGTTAGGTTTTTTCATTTGTAAAATTTCAATAAAATAAATTGCTAGATATTTTTTCCAATCTTGTTTTTATAGTTGTTTTCTCCAAGGTCAGCTTAGGTTACATTAGGTTATGTTGAATTTTTAATGTATTGCTATGTTGCTATGTTACCTAACTCAAAGCCCATTTTTAATGTTATTTTGCTCACAACCTGGAAAGTAAGAATTTGCACAGAAACTGAGTAGTGCCATCAGCTTAGTGACATTCATAAACATTGCATTGGAAATTTAAATGGAAAAATATTAATAAAATACATAAAAGCACACATTTAATGTCCTTTCCTCTGCAAATGCATGCCTTTCAATTGGGAATAAAAAATAACACCAAAAAAGGGTGTGGAGTAAGGAAATATAGCATACAAATAATGTTCAAGATGTATGATAACCTTACCTAACATAGTTCAACTTCCCATACAAGAAATTAATTGTTTTTAATTTAAATTTTCGAGGCATTTTCTCAAATATTTTCAACTTAAAAAACCTAACCTAAGCTAGCCTGAACCGTTTATTATTTTTTGTAGAAAAATCATTAACAAAAATTATTTACCAACAAATGATTTTTTTTATAACTTACAACAAAAGCCTAACCTTATAACTTACAACAAAAGCCTAACCTAACCTGACAAACCTCACCCCTTTGTATGCTTCATGGAGGTAAAATGTGTGTAAAACTTTTCTTGTGGTTACCTTAAACTGTGATAATACCTGGCTTTTGGGGTAATATTTCAGCTCATGGTACTCTCTGACTTCTTCTAATTTATTTTTTAATGCAGTGTTTGTTAATGTGCTGAACATGATGTAACCGCTCATTTCCTCTGCAGATGCACACTTCATTTGTGAGGAAAAATAACGTGGAAAAGTGGGCTTGGATTTGAGTAATATAGGATGAAAAATAACGTTCAGATTAAAAAAATGTAACCTAACCTAACCTAGCCTAGACTTCCATGCAAGAAATGATTATTTTTATGCCAAATTCTCCCCCCCCCCCCCAATTTCTTTTTTTTTCAAACATTTTGAACTTAAAATGTCTAACGTAACCTAATCTAGCTTGAACCGTTTTTGAAGATTTTTTTTCTCATTTACTAACTTACAACAAAAGCCTAGCCTAACGCAATTAGACAAAACCTAGCTCCTCTGAATGATTCGTGGAGGTAAAAATGGGTGTAAAACATGTCTTGTGGTTACCTTAGACTGCAATAATATCTCTTTTTGTGCTACCTGGTGTACGTGATGAACCTCCATCTGCATGCTGCATGAGAGCATTGCACTTATTGGTTCACAAAGAACAATAACATTTTGAAAGTACAATATTTTCAGGAATGGAATCCTGTGCTGATAACATTTTCTGAGTTATAAATTTGCAGATCAGATCTACATCATTTGTGTTAAAAAATATGAGAAATTCATAGAAATGCATACACCGGTTTGTAGACAAGAAGTTATTCTGATGATTTCTGATGTATTGGAAAATGACAAATTTTCATGATGGAAGCAGGCAAAGTTAAAGTACATAAATCTCAATAAGTGGTCAGTTCACTAACAAGACAGCAAATTCACTCAAATAGCACTCAAAATGCCAGGCGGCCCACTCTTTTTGCAAGTTTAAAATCGATGACAGTGCTTTCTTGAATCATGTTTAAAGCACATGAAGGAAATGTATTGCTGACACTTGTTAGGAACTGATGTGTGTAACGTTAATTAACATTTCTAATGTCCTGATGTTTGTACACAAAATATAGCTCACTATTGTAAATAGCATGGGAAGTATGATGCCATATATCATGGCTAATTTATGGTCAAACTGTTATGCAGCAGATTCCCTGCATTGTTACTTAGTTATTTGGGCTTTAGGGCACAGACCATGTTGATCACATAGCTCCTTGCATTGGTGTTAACTGATACATCAGTATGTTTGCAAATTCACTGATGAGTGAATCCATACCATTCTCACTGGGGTATAAAAGCTACATTATAACATTGTTTATATCGGGCGGCTGTGTCGGTGCATTGACGGCACGTTAAACTTTCGGTCAAAATTCCGCCGTTTAACTTGAATTAATGGATCGGGTGGTAGGGCCAGGGTTCACGCAACAAGCTCTGCTTAGCAATCCGACCCTGGTTCATAAAGCCAGCCCACCAAGAACTCGGATGAAACTTATTATTAAAAAAAAATATAAATGCATATAACAGAAACCCATCTCGATTGTCCTGCTTACTCAGGACACCATAGAAGTCAATGAAGCCAATGAAAACCATAGAAGTCAATGAAAATGTTACTTCACCTGTATTGTTAATGGAAACAAGTCTCTTGAACCATATGTTATGTCCTTCAGTGTTGCTCCATCCACCTCCAACTCCAACCCTGACCAAACTTCAGGAGCTCATCCTTCTCCAAAGCAGTGTGTTGAAGAAGGTATGTATTGTAGCATAACTACTCTGACCGGAATTCCATGGTATCCATGTTGCCTTACAATCCATCCTTGCTGATCCATGTAGCAGATGTTTGACTTTCCTCAAACTGTCTGGATAACTGGGGAGTTGAAATCACATGTGTGATGAAACAGATGAACTATTCCTGGATTCTTATGTTGCATCATTGCATGGCACAGTGACATACCGAATGGGGAGGGGGAATTGTGGGAAGTTCCCTCACCCCCCCCCGTCCTGATAGGTTGTGGGGCCCCCAAGAGTCCGCCGAGCTTAGGAAAAAAATGCGCTATGCTCCCTAAGAATTTCACTCGGTCGACCAAAAATCGCACCGGGGCTCAGAAAAATCACATTCGGGGCCCCCAAACGTAGCGCAGGGGCCCCGATAATGACGCTGGGGCCTCAAAAGTTTGCACCTGGGCCCCTGAAAATCACGTTGGGGCCGCAAACAAGTCGTGCCGGGATTCAAGAAAATCACGACGGGGGCCACAAACGGTCGGGCCGGGGCCTCCTGAAAATCACGCCGAGACTGGGGTATTAAGAATTATCACCCGGGCCCCTGAAAATCACGCCTGATAGGTCCCACCGGGGCTCTAAAAGTCTCGTTGAGATCACCCAACAAATGAAGCCGGATGAATGAAAAACAGTCCGGACACGGAAAATCAATCTGGGATCTCAACAATAGCTCCAAAAGCCCACACAACTTGTTGGGCCCCCACAAACGTGTCGTAGCCACCGCAAGGGATCCCAACAAGTGACGACGGGGCCCCAAAAATCGCACTTAGACAAAAACAAATTCACGCCGCTTCTCTTGAAAATCTGACTGGGGCCAAAACGTCGTGCCGGAGCCCCACAAGTTGCAGCTGGCTTCCCAAGTACCAATATATACCCGGAATGTCACCTTGCGGACGGAAAAATTGCGTCAAGGATCCACAAAATAAGAAGTCGTCGGACGCCGGAAAAGAAACCTGTTTGGGCACCGGAAAAAAACGCACCGAGAGCCAGAAAAATCGTACCGGGTTCCAAAAATAGCCTGCAGGGGGCTTATAAAAATAGACTTCACCACAAAAACCACAAGGAGACTCCATCGAATCGACCAGAGCACCGGAAAATTAAGAATGGGTCCCGAAAGAAAATTATCCGAAGGGCCTTTCTACTCTCGATGGTGCAATCTGCGGAAAAAAACACGTTGAGCAGCCGCAGTGGCGTACTAAATGGAAAAATTCTCCTCCCTAACGTTAGGCACCAAGGAAATACTTTCACCCATCGTCATTACCGTTCAGGTCTGCTCTGCTCTGATGCTTCGTCAATGCCGGTGTGTTTAGCCTGCATCTGATCGCTGAAGTATTTTTATTTAAGCCGGTGTGTGTTTGTTGGTGTGTGGAGTGAGGAGGAGGGTAACAGTGACGGTGACGGTGACGATAGATCCGAGCCTACTATATGGCACTGCAGTCGCATGCTATTACTCAGAGTTGTTATGTTGGTGAGTTCGAGTCTCACCTGTCGCTACTCTTCG
Organism: Ashinkailepas kermadecensis; assembly: GCA_034440615.1. Lineage (NCBI taxonomy): Eukaryota > Metazoa > Arthropoda > Thecostraca > Neolepadidae > Ashinkailepas > Ashinkailepas kermadecensis. The sequence continues at coordinate 60,744 of JAOTOM010001491.1, read as the reverse complement.
CCCGCGACCAATCGGCGTGAGAGATTGGCGACGCTATATGACACAACCGTCGACGTGTCGTAGAACCAATGACCAACCAAGAGTTGTTATGTTGAAATGTACTGAGCACTGCTCTTTTAATTATGTGACTTCACCAGTTATTGGGCGATTTTCCCCGTCGGTGAGGATGCTGAATAAACATAAACATACACATCGTCGAATAAGAAATCACAATTTCTGAGATCTGAAAATATAGTGGGCTAAATCCGATGAGTTTTTGGGGGGGGGGGTGTCTAGTGTTTTGGCACTTCGGCCCCCCCCAATGTTTTTCAAAAATCGACACCCCTGGCCGCAAGACATTATTGCAAATGATTATGCCCTTTATTTGCATGCTTTGCTTTGTTCTGCTTTGCTCTGCTTTGCATGCTTTGCTTTGCTTTGCTTTGCTCATGCTTTGCTTGCATGAATGGACGCACGCGTTTGGTTTGTGGGTGCATATGCAGTCTGTATATGTTGGTGGCAAATTGTGAAAATAATTGGTGTGGCAGGGGGTGTTTGTTGATACCCGCTGATGACATTTGTTCGCTATGTCTGTGTGCAGGAAGCTGGCTGCTGATTGGTTGTTGGTTTTACGACACGTCGACCGTTGAGTCATGTAGCGTCGCCAATCTCTCACGCCGATTGATCGCGGGCGAAGAGTAGCGACAGGTGAGACTCGAACCCACAACCTTTCGATTGTTAGACGAGCATCTTACCCCAAGACCACTCGTCCCCTAGGAAGCTGGCTGCATCTGTCATTGAGGATACAAGTCACAAATAGGAAAATTGCATAAAAATGGCTACCTTCGACCCAACTGCAGGTGCAGCGTCCTGCTTGCGTAGTTCATAAAACTCCCCGAATACGAATATATCGAGTGCGAATATGTTCTTAGTACGATTTTCACGTGTATTTGCGCATACGTATTTCAAGTACGAATGTATCACGAACTTATAACATAACCAAGTAAAAACGGCAGCAGCACGATGACCTGCGTGGATCGCCAACCACAGTTGGCGATAAAAAAAAATGCAGACATGAACTCACAATATAAGAATCTTTCACCTGTAACTTCGCCTGCTTTCATTCATCACTCGCATCGCAGCCGTAATGTACGAGTGGTCTGCGCACACGTGGTGACCGTCTGTCACAGCGCGCCTTGAACTTGATCTTATGTACTGAACTGGAGCGGCAAGGGAACACACACGCCAGCGGGTAAGGCTACCACTGATGGTGGCCTCAGCTGAGATACCCCTCGCGCAAATGACGTCGCAGGAGCCGACGGGACGGCTTCGGGAACGGATACAGCAACGGCACCACTCGCGACCTGATCGGGCCATAATGTGAATGACCTATCAGCGGTCCGCGACCTGGACCGTTCACGCCTGACCCGCTGTCTGCACGATGGTCGCTGGCAGCCGGCGGCTGTGGAAGGCTGACGTCTTCCTATTTATATATTTATATATTTATTTCACAATACATGTCCTCCACGTGCAGTGGCTATTATGGACAGTCCTCTGCAATTTCTTTTGAAAATCATATTTTAAAGTCATATTTAGGCAATCCAACATCCGTAGGTTTTAAGTAATCCAATATTAGTGCGTTTAAGTGATTCAACATCGGTAGGTTTTAGGCCGTCGAACATCAGTAGGCTAGGTTAGGTTGCATTCATTCTTATTCATAATTGTATGTTATTTTTCATAATATACCACCACACCCAAAACCTTTTCCCCACACTTTCCATATGTTGTTGAGGTGGGATAGCAGGTACATGTAGTCAATTTTTTTCTTGTTTAAAAAAGTTACTTCAGTATTATATTTTTTATTTTTTTTATTTTTTATTGGACTGATTTCCTAAACAGAGGTACTTGAACTTAAAGTGCTTATATCTTTGGAAGTTTTCATTTTCCAAAGGAATGAGTGTCAAATCAGAAAACACCAGAAAAACAATATTGTGATCAAAAATAGCCCAGGGACTTCTTATGCATGTTTGGCATTTTAATGATGATTATTGGGGTTTTAGGGTGCGTCAACCCCATTGGGTTATATTGCACCCATAACAAGGTTGCCCAAGCACGCGTCAGACTGTCACAAACGAATATAAAACATCGGTAGCTATAAAGGCGCTTGATCTAAGATCTGTGGAAACAAGTAATCAGTTAGGCAGGTGCATCTATTACGTCAAATCCCATCTCCGCAAGGAAGCACAAAACTGCTCCATTGTGTATAAATCGGTAATATTCTCAGAGAATCAGTCAAAATAGCATGCAAAATATCGTCGTCAACCTCGATGTATGCAAGAGTTTTGCTGATGGCCATCAACTCCGCAGTGAAGACCGTGGCGTGTGGCGGCATTTTACACAAATCCTATAATGTTGTTGGAAAGAATCAACCTAAATATAGGCATCACTCACTTGTTATCTCATGATAACCTGATTCTTTGTCCATTCTGTAAAAAATTTAGCTCATAAATGCACCATTTCAGTCAGTATATCTGACCCAAATCATATATTTATCATACCTTTGACCCTAACTTAGTGTAGCTATAACTTAGTGGTAAATGCTTGACATGAGGGTCTTATCGTGATTGTTATTTCGGTGCACAAAGAACATATTTTTTACCAGCAAGCACAAAAATTGGTTAAAAAGCAAAATTCTACCAAAAAGGAGTGCTTTCAATTGGTTCATATACAATAACTAATTATTGAAAGCTTTATAAATTTGCAAAGTAACCTAGCATAAAATTAGCCGGCCTAATCTATTTTCTCAGAGAAAAGTATCAAAATCTTGAAATAAAAGGACATAACCTAACCAGGCTTCTCCATCTTTTTCTTTTGTGGAGGAAAAACATAATGAACATGCAAACAAAGCAGGAAAAACACAACAACGTAATCTTGCAAATGATGTAAACATCACTAATACAAAAAGTTTCAGGATCACCCAGGTATTGGCTGGTGGGAATATTATGGTGGGAATAGCTGATGGTAGGAGACATTTGCTTCTCTGCAAAGAGGCAGGGTTGAGCAGTTCTTTCTTTAGGTTTCTTCTCTTATCAATTTCTTTGAAATGCTTGGAGCATGCTCTTGGTTCCCAACATTTGAGAACTTAGACATGTTTTATTGTATGCTAAGAGATTTTGCTATGGCAGAATCCTGATAAAAATGTTGTAACCAGGTTTCTTCTTTATTAAAGTTGTCTGCCCAGTCCCACCTCTGGTACTGCACAGTAAGGCATGACACCTGAAACAGAGAGGTGTTGCATTCAAACATTCTATCTAGATGCTGAATTCATACTACAGGAAATCAGACTGCAACTCATGGAAAATTTCAGGAAGGCATTCATAGCATGACGATTGCATTGTACGTAAATGTTCAATTATGCATGTATCGTTAATAATCCATGCAAAATTAATAAAGGAATAATGCACCATGCCCTGGGTCTAGCTGGCCTAGAAAGGGTTATGTTTGCAATGACTGTTGTATGTCAATGTAGGTAGGTAGGTACATGTTTGGAAAAATAGGCTCCTCCTGGATTTTTGGAATCAAGAACACTATCCTCTCCGGAAAATTGTTTCTTGTTTTCTCATCTGGAGGTTGAATCTCCTTAGTCACCTCCTATGTCTGACAATGAGCTGATGTGATCAAGTAAAAGTGCGAAAAAATCACCGAAAGTGGGTGCAAATTGAGTTACGATGCATAAGGTTTGAACAAAAATATTCTCCATACCGGATGACTACAAAATATTCCTCTCAACATGCAATATTACAATGCAGAAATCCAACCTTGCCTATGCATGATAAAAATATGTGTCGGAACAAATGTTCACTGGAAAGAACAGGACAAGATTAATAACACAGTCAGCGGAAGAAAATATATTTGCTTGTAGACTCTACAATGTAGAGGAAGCAAAATAAAAGTAACCATTGCGTATGATTTGAGAAAAGTCGTCTGTAACCATATTGATACCATACTAAAAAACCTTCGGATGACGTCATGCGGGCTTGAAGGAAAACTTCGATCTACCTTCTAGTAAAGGTATCTTGATAATCCCGATCTGGGCTACGTTTGGCACGGCGAACCTGAGCAGCCTGAGCGGCTAGATAGGCCTTGGCCTGAGCAGGGTATCTGTAATAAAGGTCTGGCTGCTGCTCACCTCGTTCTTCGGCATTCGATAGGTATCTAACTCTTAGCACAGATAATGTACTACATAATGCATTCTCCGTGCTGTACGATATATCCTCCGTGCATAATACATTCCTCGTGCTTCTAGTGTGATGCTTTTAATTTCAAGTTGGTCTAAAGGAGGGAAGATCTTGGTGCTGAAGCACAACTATGGCTCTGCTCCCCATTCAATCTTGGTAAGTTGTGAGGTAAATATATATGGAGGAAACTCCTAGGATAATTTTGGGTAAAAGTATAGGTATTTTTATAAGAGAAGCCCCTGAGCTCAAATCAGAAAGTGTATAGACTGGACTTGTGGGCAGAGTGGGAAACTTATTTTGTGGGTTGGGAGATGGAGTGCATGCAGACTTCTTCCAGAGTACATTTTCATGGACATTATTTTTTGATACATGGAATCTGTTTACAGGTAACCGACCAGAAAAGCCTATGCAGTCAGTACCTACATAATATGCATAAGTAATATGCATCATCATTTTTGGTTAAATCAAATGCCAAAACATAGAAACAAAAAAGTGAACAATCAATGGCACTGCCATTGCCATCGCAATCAATTGTGATGGCCTGCCATTGCAATCAATGCCAGGCAGCGAATTATGATAATCAGCACAGCTTTGTCTCTCATAACTCACAGGAGCAATGTGCTTCCCTTTCACTCATGGGTTTGGTACAAGGCTGGCCATAAGAAAAACAAGCAAAAATACTTCACACTTCACCCCAGTGATTAATTATTCATGAAATAGGGTGGAATATACCACTTTTTGAACACTCAATCAACATCCTTCTCCAAGAAGTATTGGCATCCTGCTCCTTGATATGAAGTATTCATGTCTCCTTTCTAACAATATATCATTTATGAATAGCATGTGCATGCTCTCGATAAGGAATGGCGATACACGACTGTTTTGCAATGCAATTTCAGGTAAAGGGGTGGCCTTTAATGTGATATGGCATACAATACCAGTTTATAGCATAGTTATTATTCTCCCTATCCCAAATATAGCTCTTCATAAACTATGGATCTCATAACAAATGATAAAGGTCCAGTCATAAGTACCTACACCATTGACTCAAATTTTAGTCTGAAAGACATCAAAAGCATTCTGCATTACACTAAGTCCATGGCAAATTTTGACATCCTGCTATGCTCGTTTCGACATTTCACACCTAACGAAAAACCATTATTTTAACCCTGCTTCACCCTCAGCCCAGAGCACATACCTACCTCACAGCCAATTCCTGGTATTCTTCAAGTATTACCCCTCAGACTTCCTTTATTTCAACAATGTATCCAAGCCATCAGTTTGCCGCCAGGTGTCAAGGTGGAAACACGTCGGTGTGGAGCTCCTGCTTTCGAGATAAGTTGTTGCAGAACCGGACAGTATCCTAGGCTTAACTGTGGATAGGTATTTAGCAATTACTTCTGTGCATATATTTGCATAGTTTTAGCTCATAAGTTTCTTTTTTAGCAAGCAGATTATAATATTTACACCAAGAGATGCTGCCCAGCCCCATTTTGTCCATTCTGTCTGTCTTTGTCTCGTGTGTCTAGTGTTTTCAGCTATTTATTTCATTTTTGGCAGTTATTCAGTGAGTGATTTCTTCTTTCTTTAAAACCAGTCAACTTTCTGCACAGTGATTACCTTGTAAGTGCTGCATAGTTAGGAACTAGCATAGACCTAAGCTTTGTCGGTTATTTCGCTCTGCTCTGTTATTTGGTAAATCATTCTGCAGCAAGTTACTTTTCAATCGCAATCTAGGAATAAGCTGCAGCCTTTAGGATGGTTACTACCAGGATGCAGGCACTAGAGGATGAGGTTAGGGCCCTTAAGGCAGAGCTTTCCAAGCTCAAAGCTTCCCTTGCTTCACAGGGCTGGCCAGAAAGGGTAACATGTAAGGGGCAGTCTGTAGCAGAGGCATCCTATGCCCAGGTGGTCACAGGCCACCAGGTAACTGTAGCTTCCCCTGCTGTGGAGGTGGCAGGCAGATCTGAAGAGAGAAGTATTCCTAGTGAACAGAAGATTTCTAGTTGTAGCGCACAGGAGGGGCAGTGGTTTAAAGTCAGGGGGTGGAGGATTTGGAGGTGTGAGCCTAAGCAAGGGGGCAGTGAGTGGCAGGTGGTAGGTGGTAGGAGTGGGAAGCAACCTAGTGAAGCAGCTCAACAGGCAGGAGTAATAACATCCAATAGGTTCCAGGCACTGGAGGACTGCCTGCAGGATAGTGATAGCAGTGATAGCAGCAAGGAGATGGTGCTGGTGGTAGGAGACTCGGGTGTGGCATTTAGATAGAGTTTTCTGTAAAGGTAGGAGAGGCAGGAGGTGCATCACCAGGCCTGGTGCCAAGGTTAGAGACCTGGTCCCAGTGGTGGCACAGGCCACCAGTGAGGACCAGTTTAGTACAGTTATAGTGCAGGTAGGAGTGAACAACGTAGGTCCTGCTAGGAGTGAGGAGCTGCTGCAGGACTACAGGGCCCTTCTGGCCACCCTGAAGCAGAGCAAAAGCAGAGTTATTGTGACAGCTATTCTGCCCAGGGCTGAAGTCTCCCCTGAGTGGAGCTCTAGGGCGCTGGCAGCCAATGCCATGGTGGGTAGGCTCTGCAATGAGTTAGGTTTGACCTTTGTTGACAAGTGGTGCAGGTTTTATGGTTCATGGGACCTCTATCAAAGGGATGGCCTGCACTTCTCCGAGAAGGGGGTGCAAGTCTTAAGTAAAGTGTATGAACATGTCCTTCAGGGAAACTAGATAATGGGGTGGGGAGGGAAGAAGTGGCATTACCATCTCATGAATATGCCAATAGTGACAGCATAGGCAATAGAACCTCACAGTCAGCAAATAGGGATGGCAGTAGATCAAGGGGGCAGGGTGGTAACTCATCCAGAGATGATAGAGCTACTCAGCATGAAAAAACCAAAGATGGTTATGGAACATTTCTTAAGTGTATGATGCTTAATGCTCAGAGTATTCGATCCAAATTTGATGAGTTCAAGTGCTATGTTGCTGATGGGGAACCAGATTTTGTTTGCATTACTGAGGCATGGGTCAGTGAGGGGTATTTTGGGGATAACTTGCAGGACTATGAGATCCAGGGATACAATATGTCTTCATGCAATAGGGGTCCAGCAGTGAAAGGGGGTGGTGTAATGCTCTATGTGAATAGCTTATTCAGTTCTCAAAAAGTAGCAGATAGGGTAAAAAATGTGTCTGTGGAGTCCATTTGGCTTGATGTTTCTGTGGGAAAAGGCAACAGCAATAAACTGAGAATAGGAGCTTTGTACCGATCAGGAACCTTGCCACATTCTCAGCAACTGGAGCTTGATAAGGTGATTTGTGAGGAAATCAGTAGAAACTTTCAGAGGAAATGCCTTATTCTTGGTGACTTTAATCTAAAAGGATATGAAAATGTTGGTGTTGGCTCCCCAGCATGTAAACTGTCTAGGAAATGCCTTGAAGAGGACCTGTTCTTACACCAGTTTGTAACAGAACCAACTAGGCAGGGCTCATTCTTGGACCTTGTCTTCTCGGATTTAAGTGATTTAGTTCAAGACTTGACTGTAGGAGAAACTCTGGGAAGAAGTGACCATAACATAGTGAGATTCAAGGCACATGTAGCAGGGACAATCAAGGATAATTTGGCAAAGGTTCCAAATTTTAACAGGGCAGACTTTGACTGCATGAGAGCAGCTTTAAGTGCCATAAAATGGGAAGAAGAGTTATCCGATTTAAATGCCTGTGAAATGTGGGAAAAGTTCAAATCTTACTTGAGGGAAATTCAGATTAGACATGTCCCCCAAAAGCAAAGGCACAAAAGAAGAGTAGGAAAGCCAGCATGGCTTACACCAGATTTGACAAAAGCAATTAAGGCTAAGAAAGATGCATTTAGAGTATTTAAGGAAGCTTCAAATATAGTAAATCTAAGGTTGTATCAAAAAGCTAGAGACGCTGTGAAACAGGAAACCAGAGCAGCAAAGCGAGCAAAAGAATTGGATTTGGCTAGGAACTAATGGGGACAGTAAAAAGTTCTTTAGTTTCTACAAGCTAAGTAAAGTTTCAAGCACAATCGGTCCACTGGAAGTAAATGGGATTATATTGAGTGTGAGGATAGTGAGATGGTTGAGGAATTGAGCAAGCAGTTTAAATCAGTGTTTACATTGGAGGATGTGACAAATCTGCCAACTGTGAACCACAGCCCAGCAACAGGTGATCAGTTACATGATGTTGATTTCATTGACAGTGATGTTGTTTTGAATTATGTCAGGAAAATAAAGCCAAACAAGGCAGCAGGACCTGATGGAATCTATGCTAGGGTATTGCGGGAAGCTGAAAAAGAATTGGCAATTCCACTCAGTATAATATTTTGTAGATCAGTTTCACAAAATGAAATTCCAACCGATTGGAAAAGGGCAAATGTAGTTCCTATTTTCAAGAAAGGAGAAAGAGGGAAAGTTGAAAACTATAGGCCAGTAAGCCTCACATCACTAGTCTGCAAGGTACTTGAATCAATTATCAAGGATAAAATAGTTAGTTTTCTGGAAGGAAACAGAGTGATTCAAGATACTCAACATGGGTTTAGAAAAGGGCGATCGTGTCTCACAAATCTCTTGGACTTTTTAAATTTTGCTACAGAACAATTTGATAAGGGAAATCAGGTTGATGTAGCATATCTTGACTTTAGCAAGGCCTTTGACAAGGTACCTCATAAACGGTTAATGATGCAGCTTCAGACCCATGGTATTGTGGGTAGCATCCTAAAATGGATAGGGTTGTGGCTTTCAGATAGACAGCAGAGAGTGATGCTAAATGGTACAAAATCATCATGGCAAAATGTTCTTAGTGGAGTACTCCAAGGATCAGTACTGGGACCACTATTGTTCATTATGTTTGTAAATAACATTGAAAGTGGCCTAAGCAGTAAGGTTTTGAAATTTGCAGATGATTTGAAGGTTTTTAGGGCAATAACAGGGCACAATGAGCAGGTCTTGCTGCAGAAAGACTTAGACGAGCTTGTGAAGTGGTCCGAAAAATGGCAAATGAAATTTAATTTTGATAAGTGCAAAATCATGCATGTAGGTAAGCAGCATATCAAGGCTCCATACTTGATGGGTGGCCAAGTACTATCTGTGACTCAGCAGAAGGACTTAGGTGTTGTTTTTAACACAAAATTGGGGGCATCAGAACAGACCAAAGAAGCCAGGAAGAAGGCACTAAGAATGCTTGGGGCAATAAATAGGAATGTATCATACAAAAGTGAGGAAGTCATCAGGAAGCTTTATTGTGCATATGTCAGGCCACATCTGGAATATTGTGTCCAAGCTTGGTCCCCTAGTTATGAAAAAGACTGTTGGCTTTTAGAGAGAGTACACAAGAGGGCAACAAAAATGGTGAATGGTATGGGCAACCTGGCATATGAGGAAAGATTGAAGACATTGAATATGTTTTCACTTAGATATAGAAGGCTGAGAGGAGATCTCATCAAGGTCTTTAAATTTGTTCATGGTCAGGAACAGGGTTATCTCAGGGAACAGTTTGAATTTAACAGAAATGATGCAATTAGAGGTCATCAATTCAAAATTAAAGTTAATCACAGCAGGACAAGGTTAAGACAGTCCTTCTTCACCAACAGGGTAGTAGAACACTGGAACCAGCTGCCAGAAACCATTGTCAGTAGCAACACACTGAACATCTTTAAGAACAGCATAGACAATCATTATAAGAATAGGGGGCTTGTTTTTCTGTATTCCAGGGAGAGTTGATCAACACATTTGATGGACAACTGGTTCAGTGTACAGAGTGCAACCAAGAACTTGTGGCTCATAGTTGCACTGATCTTTTATGTCTTTATGTCTTTATGCCATCATCAGCTGACTGCCAGTCAGCTGTTGGTGACGTCACTAAAATGTACAGAGACACCCCCAGTTGGGTGCACCGGATGACCCAAGGGCATCACCAGGAATATTTATAAGGGCTGGGTTAGGTTAGGTTAGGTTAGGTTTTCACCATCATGAAATAGAATCTGCACACCCTCCCCCTAGCAGGAAATTCCTTGTGCTGTATCTAAAGTGCCATCTCAACCACCACCCATCAAAGGAAAATGTTCTGTGGAGCCCTGAATATATACCTCCACAACTGCTTCCTAGACATAAATTTGTTGCTGACGCCCATGGATGAGCACCACATCGACCCCTTAAAAATATTACTGGTGATGCCCTGGGGTCATTCAGTGAACTCAACTGGAAGCATTGTTTCTGTATGTTTGAGTGACGTCACCAACAGCTGACTGGCAGTCAGCTGACGGTGACTCGGATGCATTGTTGATATAAAGAAAGCGTGAGGGGTAATACTTGAAGATTACCCAATTCCCTATGTAATATAAACCCAACTCTGCTACCACACACACCATAGTTTTGATGTGATAGCAATGTGCAATGCAAGTCAAGGTCTTGTGTTTGCTGCATGACACTGTTAACAATGTGTTCAAAGTTGCTAATGGTTAAGACGTCATATAAAAATACCTTGCATCAATTGGTTGACAGACAGATTTCAGAACAGAAAGCACTAACACAGTCAATTCTGATCTGTGGTCTCTGGGACTCCAGAGGATGTTTCTTAAAACCATCAAATTTTCCCACTATATGGGTGGTGCGAACATGGGTTTTCAGAGACGCTGCTCCAGAGTCTGAATGACCAGATAATATTGTACTCAGTGTGCAGGCACATCATCTTGCAAGTGCTGTTGGGGCATTGTCATCTGTGTTACCAGTGGTTGAGATTGAGCAAAGTGTGTGAAGCTGTGGTTTGGCTGCTGACTGCTATGAAAAGTGGTAGTTTGAGTGGTGACCATAAGTGGAATAACCAGTGTTTTTGTGGGTGTTGTTCTGTGTTCGTTTTTATTGATCTTTGTTCCCAAATTTGTGTTAGAGTACATGTGAAGCCAATCATATCCAGTATGAACCTGGAGTGCAAAAATGTTTTCAGAGATAAGATCTCTGAAGAAGTGCCTTAATTCCACCCTGCTTGTGGGTCCAAGGAAGTGGTATAAGAAAACATTTTGGTAAATTTGTCTTAAAAGGTGTTTTGGGATTTTTGGAATTTTTCTTTTGAATACCATGTTTATGAAGGTGGCTACAGTGATACATTATTTGTGAAATAGGGTGGAATATACCACTTTCTGAGCACTGAATAGACATCCTTTCCAAGAAAGAATCAACATCATGCATGTTGATTTGTGCTTATGAAGTCTCCATGGCTCATTTCTAAAAGTATTGCCTATCATGCTTATGCTTAACATTATGGACTGTGGTACACAAGCATCTCATAACACCATTCCAGGTACAGAGAAAATGTATGATGAAGTTTGCTAAGCAATGCCATCTGCTGATAGCATGGTATTGCAATCATTATTGTTGGTAAAGGCATCCCTATATTAGCTGTCCCACAAATTAAACGAAGAACATGAATTCATGAGTACACTATTGGCTCAAAATTGAGTTTGAAGAACTGAAATGATATTTTGATTGGCATACTATCGTGACACATTTTGACATCCTACTATCCTCGTTTTGACATCTAACACCTGACGAAAAGCCATCATTTCAACACTGGGTGACTGAGATGATGGGACCACTTATTTTCTGTGCAAATGCTTACCTTTCAGGTCGTGAGCAAAATAATGCTAAAAACTGGCTTTGAGTTAGGTAACAGAATAAAAAGAAATGTCAAAAAAATATAATACAAATGCAACATAATCTAACCTAACCTAGCCTAACCTACCTTTGGAGAAAACAAATCCAGAAAATAAAATGAGGAAAATGTCAAGCAATTTATTCTCTGAAAATTCTCAACATAAAAAAAGAAACCTAATGCAGCCTAACCTAACCTAACCTAGCCTAAGCTGCTTTTGAAGAAATGCATTTTTATCTAAAAAATTGTGGAAAAAGTTTTGAATTGTTTTTGGTATTATTGTGCTTTAACATGGTAACAAGAAAAGTTTTGACATGCATTTGCCTCCATAAAGGAAACAAATGGTTAGGTTAGTTTAGTTTAGGTTTTTTAAGCTGTAAAATTCTTCAAACATTTAAAAAAATCATTTCCACAGAAAATAAGTGGTCCCATCATCTTAGTCACCTTCATAAACATGGTATTATAGATAGAAATTACAACAAAACAAACTTTTAAGACAAATTTGTGAAGGTTTCTAGGTAGATTTAAACTTACTTAGCAACCAAAGTGGTAAACATACTTATAACCTGCCCCATCTTGGGGGTCTCCCCCCCCCCAAAGGGTTACTGCAGATGGTGAAAGTACAGCATATGGTGGCGAACCAAAATTTGGCACACATTTCCCCACATAATATTGGCATGTTGTGTGAAAATGTTGGTCAGGTCATCTACAGTCAACAGGTTATTCAAGGTCAAATGAGGTCACCTCCAAAAAAGTTCAACCAGTCATGCTTTAATGGATAAAGATATCTGGATGAAAATTTGCAAATGAGGTCCACCAGGGGGCCTATGTTTTCAAAACTCACTTCACATTTTTGGCTCTGGGGAGTTCATTTTGAGGGAGATTTGAAAAAAAAAATTATTTGGAATCAGAAAAGGAAGGCAAATCGACCATGGCCCAAAATGTTTTGCCGACCGATAAAATTTTATCTTTAATTTCAAAATTTTGAGTTTTAAATTTTCTTTAATTTTAATTTTTCTAATGGTTAGAGCGGACCACAAAACGTTGCTTGAAGTCAACTTGCTCTCATAAAAAAATGCATACTTTGGCCAGAATCTTCTATTTTAGCCATAATGGTCAAATAGGCAAAACTAATGTCATCAAAACTAAAAAAGTCAAGAAATCCTATGGTGAAATTTGTTTCATTCCTAAAGATAAACAAATGCTGAAAGTTTCCTTAAAATATCTTTGTGTTAAAGCATGACAGCTGGTTGAACTTTTCTACAGGTGACCTCACTTGACCTTGACTAACTCGTTGACCCTAGATGACCTGACCTCAAAATTGTCACACAACATGCCAAATTGATGTGGGAAAAGGTATGCCAAATTGATGTGGGAAAAGGTATGTCAAATTTCGGCGCGCTACCACGCGCCGTTCTTTCGCTATCCCCGCAAAACCTTTCGGGGTGCATATCAACCCCCCGAGATGGGGCGGGTTAATGATTTGCATGTGTCTGGCTATGATATGCTCATCAATGGGATGCGGAGTAGTTGTTTTATACACAAAGGATTATCGTAAAGCATTGTGCTTCAAGTAGGATGGTATTTCTACCAATATGGAATCTGTTGGGGTTGATTTACTAGTAGGGAATAATACGAAACACAAAACAAGATTAGGGGCAGTCAAGCAGTCTCCAGATCAGTCTTTGGAAGATGTCTGTTGTCTGCAAGAACATGTTTGTTAACATGTGATTGAACGGACGATATTAATATGAAAAGTGGACGATTTGGCAATGATTTGTGATTTCCCAAAAATGTTAACATCATCAAAAAAAATATGAAGCATGTGAAACTGATGTAGGAAAAGTTGCAACCAGTTTGGACATGCTGCCGCGCGCCATTTTTTTCGCTTCAACAGAAAACGATATTTGGGGAGAGCGAATTTCTGCTCCTCCATGCTGGCTGATGATTAGTGCGTGACCAGAGGGCCTCCTACAACACGAACCGGAGGGGTGACGGGCGAATTCTGCTCCCTAATACCTCGGGAGCTAATTAAGCTAAAACACAAAACTCGGAGGGCAGATTTGATTTGATGACCCTAGGTCATCAAATAAGTCAGTGCCTTCAGGATTAAATGACGTTGAGATCGGTGGGCACGCCACGTTGCCGCGCCAACGAAACCTCTGTAGCCTTGAGCCTGAGGCAACCGGTCGGTCTACTTTACACACTTGCGGTTCCTATATTTACCAACGGACTTAACTTGTTTTTTTTGGGTATGATGTGCTGATCAGTTTGCAGCACAGCCACAGTATTTCATCACAGTATCTCTGCCGTCCATGAGATATCGTCGAACAACTAGGGATGAACGGATTCCGCGCCCCCCCCTCCCCTGCGGTGCGCGTGTTAAGATATCACAGGACTGTCAGCAATAGTTGCTACCATCGGGCTCTGGAAATAACAGTTGTCTTTCGCAATCTCCTCACCACAAGACGATCATGACAACAAAATTAAAATGATGGAGTACAATTACCTCTCGCACGTAGATACACCTTTTATTTTATAAGTACATCACAATCAGCATCTAAGTTCACCATACTGGGTACAAAATGGCCTTGTTGTGAATGTGCCCCTAAACATCAATTCATCATCATCTAAGTTCACCATAACTGCTTCAGGAGTTCGTCGTTTTACAGATTGAGATTGAATTCGAGCTATTTATGTAAGTGTGTGTTTGCATGTGAATCCAAACCCTGAATGGGTACAGAATCATGTGTAATAAACATAGTTGAATGTGGAGGAGCTAATGGGTTTCGTAGTGCCCTCAACACACCCAAGCATCTGCTTAGATATTCCTACCAGCATACAGCTCTGCTTGCATATTTCAAAACTTCCATTCATTTCGTACGACATGATGTCTATAGCAAATAGGTATCTGCTATAGGCGCCATGCATTTTGTCTTGCAGATTGAAAATCCAGGCTAGGTAGTGTAGTGGGATCTACTGGTTCGCTGTGGTGACGTTTATCCTGTTTGATGAATTTACTTCCAGTGTTTGTTGGGTGCCCTTCAGTACGAGGTGTTGTCCTGAGCCTTATTTGTGTAGACCCGGAGCGCCACGCCGTCGATTAGTTTCAATTCAACAGCATAACTTTAGTGAGAGTTTAGCGTGTCGTCAAAACTCCGACACGACCGCGTCGCTGCCGCGTCCCCGAATGGCCTGCTGCTGGCTGACTGCCAGCCAGGGCTTAAATACGAGTACGTGTAGGTGCTTGTACTTTGCAAGTACCTATGCCGTATCTATATTTTGCCTTGCAGAACGGGAGAAGCGAAATGTAGGCGCTGTACCAACCTGGCTGTCGGAGCGGTATTAATCGGGACGCACTGTCACCTCGTCATGTGCTGCCTCGTATGGAGTAGCCAAATTTGGACATTGACGTTGGCGTGTGGCACAATAAAGAGGGAAATGCAGGGCGTGGAGCAAGCATGTGCTGCGTTACAGATAAGCCGAGCATGACCGAGGTGGCGGTGCAAACCGAGCCGCTGCTGCCTTCCGCTATGCCGCCGCTGCGACACCGCTCTTTGCGCCTGCTGCTGCTGCTGGGCGCCGCCGCCACCACGTTCGTCATCGTCTACCTGACGTACGCGTGTCCGGGCGCTGCGTGCGGCTGGGCGGAGCCGGCGCTGGCGCTGCTGCGTCGGCCCGACCGCCAGGGCCGGCCCGTGCCGTCCGCCCAGCTGCAGGGCTCGCTCAGCTTCGACGACATGATGTCCGACGAGTTCCGCTTCGACATGGAGGGCCGCGACGTGATCGTGTTCCTGCACATTCAGAAGACTGGCGGCACCGAGTTCGGCCGCCACCTGGTGCATGACCTGCAGCTGAAGCGGCCGTGCGTGTGCCACCGGCGGCAGAAGCGGTGAGGCACACTGCGCGCTGTCGCCAACGGCCGCCCGCGCCGGCCGGCTCGCGCGCCCGGCACGTGCTGGTGCGCTGTCGTGCGTACGGAGCGGCACGGTTTCAGCACAATGTGGGATTTGAAATGCGCTATTACAACACCAACGTATGGGCGCTATATGACTATTTGCAGTCGATGCGCCGCCTAACCTACAATAACTACAACACCGGCGTTATACCAGTGATGACGTATTTTTTCGGTCCGTCAGATGTGTTTTCTGACCAAATCTTGATCGAGTTAGTATTGGTGCCATGCAACGGATGTAACGCAATGTAGAACAACGCGGGAAACGCCCGCCTGCACTACAGGCAAACAAGGCTGCACGACCGGGTGGTAGCTTAACTGGAGCCGGGATGCGCCATACTGTTGCCGTTATTCATCTGTTAGACCGACAATCATAGCACCGTAATGGACCTGCCTCTGAACATACCGATGCTTCGTGCAAGCTGCTTGCATGCTGGTTTATCGAAACAGAAATGACGCGTACGCAAAATGCGCTTCTCGCCCCAGCTGCGTTCCGGTCGGTAAATGAACGAGCTATGGTGGCATGCTGAGTAACTAATATGTGCGTCGGATGCCGGTAGATGTCAGTGTTTTCGGCCGGGCCGCGACAGCAGATGGCTGTTCAGTCGGTATTCGACCGGCTGGAAGTGCGGCCTACACGCCGACTGGACCGAGTTGACGTCATGTGTCGACGAAGCCATGGACCACATGGAGCACGAGGAGAAAAAGCGACGGTGAGTCTCAGGGTTCCCTCGCTGTTGGACGTAGTACGTGCCCCATTGGCGACTGGACAGCTGGGTCACTGCTGGGATGGCTTTGGTCATTATGAGCTGTACTATGATGCATATCTTGCACTGTGTCCATACGAGAACTGCTGCTTACCAGCAACGGAGCCCAGAGTTATTTGAGTTTAAGAGTGCTTCAACCAAAAATGTGATCCAAAGAAGCCAACAAAACCCAGAATGTTTGGCGAACTGATTACAATAATGCAACCTAGTTACCCTCTGGAAAAAGTCTGGTAAATGAGCGTCATGTATGTGGGCATGAAGTGAAAGGCATGAGTGGTTAGGTTGGACGGATTGAAGTAGATTTTGCGTAATTTCGTGTATGTTACAAGCAGTTTTCATATTATCATGTTGAAAGCTGAAGAAGATTGATCATAAGACTACATTCCCCACGAAGTCTATGCTTGTTGGAGTCCTGGTGGCCTGTGTTTAGTGCGAGGAGACGCACGGATCCGAGTTCACAACTCGCACATCGCTCCCTTGGGTCATCTATCTGACCACTCGGTACACATACACACACGAACGCATGCGCACACAGACATACACGCGCACACAAACAGGAACGGATCTTTGGGGAGAGTGATCCACAGGAACCATGCTCCCCGCAAGAGACGGGTTTTCCCGAAAGCATGCACTGAGATCCCCCCCCCCCCCACGACGAGGCACCACCGTTTTGTGGTGGGTGGGGGGGGGGGGGGATTGAGTGCCCTAAGGACCCGGAATCCCAGTCCATCGGTGAGCCGGCGAGGGGCCAGACCAGGAGTGCCTCACTCGTCCTCCCATCCATACGCCCCCATTCCAATTCCCATCTCATCTCAACATCCACGTCCTTCACCTGACCCTGCAACACCAACTCTCCCTACTATGAGTAGGTAGGACAACTTCCCCGGTCCTGCCCACCAGCTCAGTTTTATCGGGGTTGTCTCGCCCCCTCGGCCCGTCCCCCGGGGTTGACGGATCCTGGAGGTTGAGGTCCCCCGTCGCACGGTGCTAGTTGTGACGGGGGACCAACACGCCTCTTTGGTCCCGATATCCCGGAGGGGCGGGCGGGTCCGTAGGGCCCCATACGGGCCAAGCGACTTGTCGCCTCGGGCCGGAGGTCTGGGCCCTGGTCCAGAGCCTGCTGGCCTGGCCGGCAGGGCTCAAGTGGTGGGCGGCGCTGGATCCCGGTCGGGGTGGTGAGTCTTTCTCTCCCGGCCGGGTGATGGCGTCGCCTGCCCCGTATAACTCCTAGGGCGCCTGGCGTCCTCCCGTCCGCGGGACTCCGGCGTCCCCCAGTTGGGCCCCTACGTGGTGGGGCGCCACAGGGAGTAGAAAACAAAAAAATACACGGATCCAGAACAACAAAAAAAACACTCCTCTGGTTCCTCCCGAGAGGGCCAGACCAATTCTTACCTTCGCCGAGATCGGGACACCTCCACGGAGGGTACCCCGGTGCCTCGTGTGCTTGTGTTTCGAGGGAGGAACAAGAGCCTCGCGTTCCTGTCCCCGTTTCAGGCAGCCAGGGCGCTTAAATCATCTGAGTTTGTGTACTGTGTGCGGAGAGATGGGGAAAAAAGAGAAGGCAATTGTTGCGATCACAGTAGAGCCTCATAAAACAAAAAACACATCGCGTGGGGTTCATTCAAGACTTCATTCCAACCAACAACATTATTTTGACGTTGAACAGAACAGATATACCTCCAGAGATCAGAGTCGGCTACCTACGAGTGAAAGTACGACAGTTTTTTCCAAACCCAATGCGCTGTTCCAAATGTCAAAAATTTGGACACAACTCAATATTGCCGAAACCGCCCAGCGTGCAGCAAGTGTGCCTCCCATGAGCATCCCTCTGAGAATTGCACTTCTGAAAGCCCATTTTGTGCCAACTGCGGTGACGGACAGGAACCTCACAAGTCGTATGATCGTGCGTGCCCAAACTACATTAAAGAAAAGGAGATTATATGACTTAAACACGCCAACAAATTAACGTTTAGAGAAGCCAGAGAGTTATATGAAAGGTCGCATCCTAGTATATCATACGCATCAAAGGCCAAGAACATCACATTGCTTCCACAACACATACAGCCCGATAGGGCCTCCGAGCTGATCACCCAGCTAACAGCCCTTCTCCGAGCTTTTGGAGTGCCTCTGGCAACACCAGAGAGGCGGGTGCAACCCCTCCCGCAAAACACCGAAACCACCGAGGTCCCACCCACACGTGAAGGCACTGATGAACAATCCGATGCCTCATCCAGATCGGTCTCTGTGGGCGAGGAATGGACTCTGGCCACCCGGTCTAAGAGGCCTGCTCGGTCCCCACTACCCAAGCCCAGCCCATCCCCTTCTACCGCATCACCTACCTTGAAATCCCCGACTCACACCTCCCGTCCGCCTTCCAACCTCCCCTCCCCTCCCCTCCTTCGCGCCCCACCATCACCCCTAAATCCCTCCTCTCCACCTCCTCCCTCCCTGAATCCTCCCCCCTTCCCGAGAGCCAGCACTCGCCCTCAACATCTGCATCCGTACCTGCATCACCGTCCAGAAACGCGCACCGACCAATCCAAATTACAGACGTCCAGACGTCAGCTTGCAATTTCAGGAAGCCGAAAGGCGTGCCCGTGAAGCTAAACGAGCACGGCTCGCTCAAATGGAAAAGGCACGGGTCAAGGGCCGCCAAGGTACCGACATGGCGCCTCCCCCAAGGTCCGTCACCCCGTCGCCCCGACGGCGAGTGGAGGGACCGGTGGGAGCATGCGGAATGGGTCCTCCCCCGCCTCCGCCGCAGCTGAGTGTCCCGCAGAAACGTGCGCTTCCTCTGTCTGGATGCCCACCGGGCGGTGGCTCGCAGAGGTCCCGCCCTAGGACACACTCACTTGGCCCTGGTCGGAGCTGCCTCCCTGAGCTCTCGATAGACTCTCCTTCGAGACAAGGCACCGGAACTCAATTTTAAACCGCCTTCGACCTTTTCTAGCAACACTGACGTACATATGTTACTATATGGTATATATTCGTCTTTCTTTATTAGTTTACCAAGCTGTCGCTGGATCTGTGATATACACTAGTCATTTTATTTAATTATATCCTTTGAACACTCACATGTTTTACGGTATTAGCTTACCCACATCGTAGTTTTACAGTGGAACTGTAGGGGAATCAAATCCAGCCTCAATGACCTCCAGCATCTTTTGAGTTCCCGAACGCCGTCTGTTGTATGCATACAGGAAACGAAACTGGCTCCAGGTGCCCCGTTTCAACTAAAAATTACGCTGTTTTACGAAAAGACGTACCATTTAGTTCCGAAGCATGATGGTGTGCTCCTCGGCATACACCACAGTAGCCCTTGCCGACAAATACCCATTTCTTCTACTCTCCAATGTGTCGCAGCGAGAACAACACTAATCCACCGCGCCGTTACCATCTGCAGTATTTACATACCACCTGCATTGCCTCTTATCTCATCTGAAGTAACTAGCCTTCTCGCGCAGCTTCCAACACCATTTATAATATGCGGCGATTTCAATGCTCACCATCCGCTTTGGGGCTCCAGCCGGACTAGTGCACGTGGTCGGCAGCTGGAAAATTTAATAAATAATGATTGTGTTAGCATACTTAATACCGGAACACGAACACATTTTACGCTTCCGACTGCTCAAACTTCCGTACTGGATCTTACCCTTTGCAGCCCACGGCTATCCCCATACATTGAGTGGTACGTTGCAGATGACCCCCTTACCAGCGATCATTTCCCCATTTGGATAAAATTATTGGATAACGTCGCTGTAGGCCAGCGACCCTCGAAGTCGATTATCCACAAAGCAGACTGGGACTTTTCCAGTCTGATGTTCAGGGAAGTTCAGCGATCGCTCAGAGGATCTCTCGATTGAGGAATTTACAGCTAGGCTGCTACAATGCGCCAAACACACTATCCCTCGCTCCTCTGGCACATCTAAGCATATTCCAGTTCCATGGTGGTCTGACAAGTGTCGTCATGCTATTCCTGCCCGTAGAAGAGCATTTCGTGCTTTTGACCGCAGCTGCTCTACCGAAAACCTAATTGCGTTTTGGAAAGCCAGGGCACGTGCAAGGCAAGTCATAGCAGAAGCCAAGCGTGAATCCTGAAAATCATATTTAAGCAAACTGAACCGTTCCACAAAAAATCATCAGTATGGGCGCAAATAAAACGAGTTTCAGGCCGGATGGCACCAGCGGCAGCACCAGCTCTCCAAGTGAATGGACATGATTATCTAAGACAAAAAGAAGTAGCAGACGAGATCGCACGGGCACTTTCTGACCGATGTAAAAATACTAGAAGCTCACGGTTTAATCAATTCAGAATGCAAAGGAAATATAATATTATCGACTTTAGCACCACCACCAGTTTTTCTTACAATGTATCTTTCACCATGACTGAATTGAACTCTCCAATTTCGTCACTTAGATCTGTTTCTGAAGGACCTGATATGGTGCACAATAACATTATTAAACAGCTACACAAAGACACTCTCGAAACTCTCCTCTCGCTGTACAACGCCATGTGGGAGGAAGGTACCTTTCCCCCGTCGTGGCGTGAGGAAATTATTATCCCCATACTTAAACCAAATAAAACAGGTAGTGATCCACTACATTACCGACCGGTGTCCCTGACATCAGCGTTGTTCAAACTTTTCGGGAAAATGCTAAATACTAGGTTGATGTGGTTGTTAGAATCCACTAATCAATTTAATAACATTCAGTGTGGCTTCAGAAAACACCGTAGTACAATAGATCATGTTCTAACACTAGACTGCCATTCGCGCTGGTTTTATGACACATCGACATACAGTGGCAATATTTTTTTCACATTGAAGGTGCGTTTGACACGGCATGGCGCTGTGGAATTCTGAGCAAATTGTATGACTGTGGAATTCGCGTCCCCATGGAGGTCTTTCTGAGCAATTTTCTATCCAAGCGATATTTCCGAGTGCGCGTGGCCGGAATTCTTTCCGACAGATTCCTGCAAGCCGATGGTGTGCCACAAGGAAGTGTCTTAAGTGTATTATTATTCGCACTTTCCATAAATGACATAGCTAATGAATTACCACGATCAATAGGGCGGGCCCTCTTTGTGGACGAATTTCCCATGTGGTGCTGCTCCCGTAGTCTTCGTAGCGTGCAAAGACTTCAGTTAGCTGTCGGGAAAGTGGAAAAGTGGTGCCATACCACGGGCTTCAGTTTCTCTTCAACGAGGACGGCAGCCACCCACTTCTGTCGCCGCAGGCATTGTTCAGATCCTGTCATTAACATCTCTGGACGACCTGTATCTTTTTAATCGTTGGTCAGATTCCTGGGGATACAGATGGACAAACGAAACACTTTTAAGGATCACATCACACGGATGAAAGAGAGTTGTACCAAAGGGCTGCAGGTTTTGAAAGTCGTGTCTCGATGTTCATATGGAGCAGATCGAAGTGTTTTACTCCTCATGTATCGTGCTTTGATTCGCTCACGGATTTACTACGGAAGTTTTATATACGATGGTGCTTCCCAGACCACTAAACGGATGCTTGATACTGTGCACCACACCGCTCTACGCGTTGCTACAGGTGCGTTCCGGACATCGCCAACCGACAGTGTTCTTGTTGAGACTGACGAGTCTCCATTATCACTACGACGTGAAATGCTAGGACTAAGATACGCCTGTAAGCTTGCCCAAAATCCACGACACCCGACGTACCAATGGGTATTCTCTACTCCACCTGTTACACGTCCGAATACCAGAAACTCACTGTTGCTATTCAATCTGCGTCTTGCCCACCCTCTTCGCGAATGCCAAATCAAGCCGAAAAACATAGCACAGCTCAACATCCCAACTACGCCACCTTGGCGTCGGATTGAGTTCACCATTGATCTCTCACTGAGTAATACCCGGAAGGCTGATATTAGCGCCGCCGACTCCCGTATGATGGCATTAAGAAGAATCCATGCATATACAGACACAATGCGGATCTACACCGACGGATCAAAGCTCAGTAACGGCGTAGGATGTGCGTTTGTATGCTACCCACATATAGAATCATTTGGACTTCCCAATCACTCATCAATTTTTACCGCCGAACTTTATGCCATTCTACAGGCCCTTCTTTTTATTCAGCATCACAACAGAATTCGTGGCAAAAGATACTTGATTCTCACAGATTCGCTGAGTTGCCTATTGGCTCTGAAAGCATTTAGTCACGACCACCACGTCTTGCATGATATTACGACAACCTTGACCTCTCTTCATGATGAAGAAGTTGACGTAATTTTCATGTGGATCCCAAGCAATAGGCATGGCTGGTAACGAGGCCGCAGATCTGGCGGCAAAGAAGGCTGCAGACGTTGGCCGCAAGACGCGTCTGGCCCTTCCTCCTGGAGACTTCAAACCAGCTATATCAGCCCTAGTTCATCGAAAATGGCAATACGCTGGTACCATGAAAACCAGTAAGAGAGAGAGAGAGAAAGAGAAAGAGAAAGAGAAAGAGAGAGAGAGAGAGAGAGAGACAGAGAGACAGAGGAGAGAAGAGAACGAGAGAGAGAGAACGGAGAAAGAGAACGGAGAGAGAGAGAACGGAGAGAGAGAACGGAAAGAAAGAAGAAACGGAGAGAGAGAGAACGAGAGAGAGAGAACGGAGAGAGAAGAACGGAGAGAGAGAGAACGGAGAGAGAGAGAACGGAGAGAGAGAGAACGGAGAGAGAGAACGGAGAGAGAGAGAACGGAGAGAGAGAGAGAGAGAGAGAGAGAGAGAGAGAGAGAGAGAGAGAGAGAGAGAGAGAGAAAGAACGGAGACGACGCTGAGCCAGCTGGGTGCGTCGGAACAGGAATCCAGTGTTCTTGGTCTTTGCCATCAACAAGACATCTTCCCTCGTGGGTCTGCAGCATCGTACACCTTTCCTTGCGTAGCCCTCAGCAGGCATATGGTGCAGGCGTTCCCACTTAGCCCACGACTCTTTTCTGTGTAGAGATGCATCATTTTTATCGTTTCTAAGAATGGGTCCATGGATAAATGGAATATGTAGGAGACAATTTGGATCAATCTATTAAAAAAATTACTGGCATAATACAAATCTCGCATTCTATAGAAGGTGTGAGAAGGGACTGGCTCATATACTGTGACATGAACGTCGGTTTCTGTACGGTGATTATCAATATTTTGTTATTAATTTTGATTTATTTTCAGAATGTAAGGCACTGAAATTGGGGGTGAGTACTCTAAAGATATGGTACCCGTCTCTCAACCGAAAGATCAAATCCCGTCAGTCGCTACCCTTTGCCGGCGACCAATCAGCATGGGAGATTGGCGACGCTATGCGATCCAACAGACGTAAAACGAGCAGCAACCATGCTGTGAAATTATGGAAGATACTTAGCTCTTCTCTAAGAACTATTTTGTGCAAAGGCTAATGGTCGAGGGCACTCTACCGCTCGGGCGTCGTCGTAGGGTAGACTTAGGCTAGAATTCGTCGAGGATTTGTCGACAGGAACTGGGCAACATTTTATTTGGGCCCTACTTAGCGTTTGGGGGGGGTACTACCCTGTACAAGTGTCTAAAACGGCATTCTGTCGAGAATACGAGAACAGGTAATGGTTCTCAGCTATTACCACTTGATTCAAGCTAGGTGCGTGTCAGTGCTTGCATGCAATGTTGGCTCTCTGATGCGGACGTATTGATCTTCACCGCATCAATGCATAACAAACATCGGTCAGGCGCATTGCTCGGACTTGTAATATATTGGCGTAAATGTAAAAGGCTACCTAGTGGTACCATCGGACGTACATAAGCCGATAAATTGGCATATAACGTAAACGGTTACTTAGTGGTGCCATTGGACGTAAATCAGCCGATTTGCAGTTCGCTGTACTCGCACTGCACACAGTTCTGCATGATTCCACCCCTCCTCCCGCGAAAAAAACGCATGCTACCATCACGCGGCAGCTAGCGTGGTGCGTAAGAAGTGGTGTGGGCAACTACTTCCCTGTCCGCATGGTAAAGATTCCTCGGTGCTTTTGGAGTAGAGTAGGCCAATTATTGGCACCAACGTATCCAACACAACCAATTCAACGTGATTTATCCAGCCTCCTCTCCGCGCACTCCCCAAGTGCAAATTGTCTTGCGGAGGAGTAAATTAAACTAAGCTTTATCAAGAACTTCTGACCACCTGTGTGACGGTCTCCCCTCCCCCTGCCTTCGGCACTTTAACGCATGCACACACACCCCATGACGTAGTAATACACTTGACGTAAATGTGCATTTGCTGTAACTACAAAAAAAACTCATTTTCAAGGCGGCGTAAATGACCTTTGTGATCCGACAGGCATCCGAACACTATCTATCTCCTCGTTCGTGCTATTGGCAGAAGCCAAGTGCCTAGATGTCTGGGTGAGGAGGCCTCATTTTGCCGTGATTCGACTGGTGCCATAAAAAGACCACGGGCACTTGAAGTAATCCCGCCAGTATAGCATAGCTGCTCTCGGCGCGTGTACTGGTGCAGTTGTCGCACACAAGTACCGCCCGCTCAAGATAATGTATCGCCGTTACGCAATTGTGCTCATATCGGCAATGGCATGATGCCAGTTGCATGGTTTATCCTTATTGTGTCTACCCGCTGGATTTGTCTGCAGTTTGGGCTTGCGGGCGCATCGACTGCATTGGTCATACAGCATTTGCCTACAGAAAGTTGTGTCATGCGATATTGTGGGGGAGGGGTGGGTCGAAACGGAAACCTGGGATCTTAATGCCTCCGCTGACGAAATTGTGGGACGGCCAGCAGGAGGTGGCAGGAGCGGTCCCAGAAACCACCGCGTCATGTGGTAATGCCACCGACCATTCGTCCCAGACTCGCTTGATGTGATATAAATCCGCACTCAGAAAGCCCTCATCTGGTCTTTGAGGTTGGTGGTGTGAGGTCCATTACGGAACGACGCTCATCGGGCACGATGAGCTATCGCCACGGCGGTGAAGTGATGTAAGAATCAGGTATTGCTTGTATTCTTCGTCGCCACCGCGGCAGGTCTCACGCAAAGCGTTCGGGCTTGATGCACATCGTGTTGCATTGCATTGTGTGTTGCATTTTGTTTTCCTGATTGCGTTGTCCCCACGGCTTCAGTACTAAAGCGAGACGGCAACCTCTGGTTATATCGACGAATCTGCCCACCTCTGAAGCTCAACACAGGATCAGGAAATCATGGATTGTGCATTCGGCCACCGATAATCGACCTTCTTCATTCCCCCTCATCGATTTTGATATCCTGGAAATATTTCCATGAATACGCTCATTCGCGTAGTACAATATTCATTGGGATACTTCGGTTCTGGTCTGGAGCAACGGTTCCTCACATTTATCGTGAAATTTACCCGGCATAATTAACAGTAATTTGCACACATTATACCTTGTTACTTCTTCGTGCTTCCGAACGGTGTTCCAGCAGGGACAGATCCAGGAATGTTGATGGAGGAGGCGCAACTTGTCTGGTAGGACCATATTCCTCCGAAGGGGGCGCAACTTGTCTGGTAGGACCATATTCCTCCGAAGGGGGCGCAACTTGTCTGGTAGGACGCCATTTCTCTGGAGGAGGCGCAACTTGTCTGGAATGGCGCCATTTCTCCGGAGGAGGCGCAACTTCTCTGGAGGGGCGCCACTTCTCCGGAGGGTCGCCGCTGATTTTGAAGGAATATTTTCAAGGCGGCGGCGGCGGATTCAAGGTGCATTCGAGTGCTCCGCGAGGGCGCCTTTTGTACCCGGAGTGGCACTCAGGCGTCCTGGTCAAAAATTAAGAGGGTGCACTCGAGCGTCCTGGTGCTCCTAGTCCTCTTCTCAAATACGGCAGCAATGGCACGACAGTTACAGCATGCAGTGACCAAACTCAAGAGTTGGAGCATCAGAAACAGTTTTGTGTTTTACACAGACAAAACGGCTGCAGGTAATTATAAATGTATTTATAAATGTATGCACCAATGTTGACTTTCTAAAAGCTAGGCGGTGCTCAGTCACTGATGTGGTGCTTAAGCACCAGCTGTTAACACTAAGATTGCAGCTATGGTGTGTTCATGGTGGTTTCTGCGTTGGTGCCGGCAGGTACTTCTACATAGCGCTGCTGCGTGAGCCGGTGCAGCGCTTCTTGTCTGAGTGGAAGCACGTGCGTCGGGGGGCCACCTGGAGCACCAGCCGCCACTGGTGCGGCGGCCGAGAGGCTACCGAGGTGAGATAGGCACGGGCTACCGATGTGAGGCCGACAGAGGATACCGAGGTGAGGCGGGCAGAGGCTACCGAGGTGAGGCGGGCAAGGCTACTGATGTGAGGCGGACAGAGGATACCGTGAGGAGAAAGGATATGAGGTGGGGCATAAGCTAGATGGCGGACAGAGGATACCGTGGTGAGGCGGGCAGAGGATATCGAGGTGAGACGGGCATAAGCTACCGAGGTGGGACTGACGCGGCCGCATCCACCACGAAACATAGGAAGCCAAAGCCCCGCCCCCGACGAGTTTAGTGAGGCAGAATGACCACAACATAAGATTACGCCGGGTGATGCGTGTGGCAGCATTAAAAAGTCCACCCTGGAAACTGACGTTACCTAATATCCACGTGTCGCTGTCATGCATGAGGAAAGGTGACGTCGTTCCGCAAAACCTTATCTTGGCGAATGGTTTTCGTCATCACATGAAATCAGACGGAACGAGGTGGCACTATGTCGCTTGCGAATTGGCCAGACACAAGCGCTTTCGGCACTTGCTCCGCTGCGTTAAGCGAAAAATTTGATGTTGGTTTCATGTGAATCGGTATAATGGTTCGGGGCCGCGGTAGCTCAGTTGGTAGAGCGTCGGACTCTTGATCGCAAGATTGTGGGTTCGAATTTCGCAACCGACGGGATTTACCGAGTCCACCCGCGACCAATCGGCGTGAGAGGTTGGCGACGCTATATAACCTAGCAGCTGAATGCGTCGTAAAAGAACCCAAGGTTCTTCTTCAAGGTCTAATGGTTCGGCGGCTATGCCAGTTTTAATGGAATTAATTTCCTTGCTCCCGTGGAGGTGTCGCCGCCAGGAAAGCGCGCGCTGGCATATTTTTTCATTGCTCAGGCAATATTGTGAGGATCGACGATCCATCGGCGCACGTTGGAGCGCAAAATGTTGGTTCTGGACGTAGTGCGTAGTGTCGTCTGGTAAGGGTTGCGGGCATCGACGATTGCAACCAAATTATTTGCGATGGGGAAAATCCGAAGGAACCGTGAGCATCACAAAGGGTGGGGCTACACGCGCATACAACTTTCTCCGCGAAAAGTCATTCCACAGTGGCGTGGGGACAGTGTAAAGCGGAGTCTTTTTCACGGACCGAAACACGTGCAGCCCGTGTGACGATGACGACGCGCGCACACACTGCAGCCCATAATAGTCAATGGGAAAGAGTAGCCGGTACATCCGCCCAGGTGGTGAAAGTGATGGCAAGTCGCCAAGTTGAGCCGTTTCGGAGAACCAGACCCAATTGTGAAAAACGCTGAAAAATATCACTTCCGCTTTTCGCACCTCCCCCCTCGCATGCGCGTGAAGCGTGACCCGGAAACTGTTGTCATGGGGATGTTGGCAATTGTCGTGGCAACACTAAGGTGTTTGTTTAGTGTCGATCGGCCCATTGGTTGTCGAGATATGGCGCTCTGAATCGGGTCGATCGTGAGCGCTAAAATTGGTGAAAAAAATCCCAGTTTTGCATGCTATTCCTATGGGCGGCCGACGACCAGTCCGCTCAGGACCCCCGTGACGCTCACGCGCAGCACGTTGACCCGATCGTGACGAAATTTGGTCCAGTGGATAGCCAACATTTGGGGCTTTCGCGTGATGTCAGCCATATTTCCGTAGCTCTGTTGCGCGCCGTCCCAGGCGCCAATGTGCGGCCGTCTCGTCCGCCGCAGCATGCGATTTCCAAAATCACATGTTAAGCCAATGAGTGTATCACGTCCCACGTGCCCGGCATACACCCCACGAAAATGAAACTCGGCACAGCCCATCACACATCGATTGTCTGTCGCGTGTGAAAATTTCCAGCACGTGCGACCCATAATCGAACCTACACACGATGGCACTCGACAAAAGGACAAAAAGCGACAGACAGACAGACAAACAAAGTTTTTTTTACTCAAATAGTATAGTAGAGACAAGCGCCTTCGGTACTTGCTACGCTGCGTTAAGACAAAAAATTTTATCTTGGTTTCATGTGAATCGATGACGCGGTTCGGCGGCTATGCCCATTTGACCGTAACGTTGATACATTTCCCTGCTCCCGAAATCTTTCTTTAAAATAAATATCTAGGGGACGAGTGGTCTAGGGGTAAGATGCTCGTCTCACAATCGAAAGGTTGTGGGTTCGAGTCTCACCTGTCGCTACTCTTCTCCCGCGACCAATCGGCGTGAGATTGGCGACGCTACATGACTCAACGGTCGACGTGTCGTAAAACCAATAACTAACTAACTAAAAGAAATCTCTCCGGCGGAGGTGCCGCCGCCGCGAATGCGCCCGCCCTCTTGGAATTTTTCATTGTTCAGGCCAAGGCGATATATACCAGGTGGCGTTATCCCTACTGCGCAGCTTTCTGCGCAGGTCCTTAAATGACGTCATCTGGGGTACACACTTAACGTGGGCTGAGCTGTTTACATGTTGCCGAATATGTGCAACGTATGTACACTATGGGAAAGGCGTAACAGTTTAAGAGGTATAGGTCCAAAATTTAGAGCGTCGAAGTTTTGGAAAGGACCTCCAGTACCTTTTATATGCCTATTCTGCCCGAAAGAGCCTTCAAAGGGACGTAGAACATGTCAAATACGGCAGAGAATTATAATCTTACCGCGGCGAGATGCAGTAGGCATCTGAAACGTAGGTGTCGCTATGATGGGACCAGGTGTGTGTGTGGGGGGGGGGGGGCGCTGGTCCCCAAAATTGCAGCAAATTTAGCATTGGGATTATGGTGTTGCATGGGAAAAGTAATTGACCGGGGCAAAAGTAACTGACCGGAACGCCTTTTAACCCCGACCCCGTCCATAGCATGTGGCAACGCCGCTATTTAGGGGGCAAGGAAGGGGACAATTTGTATTCTTCAGATCGACAGGACCATAGGGAGCGACATTCGGCGGACGGACTGGAAACATGGGACACCAAAAGCGGTCAGGCATGTATTGGTGGCATTCCCTAGCAATGCGTTCAGGATTAGATCTGGATCATCCCAAAGCACTCCTACACGTCGGCGTAGTCTACCTAGTCGGCTTCTGTGCTGGTTCCGGTTCAGAGCACGAATGGAAGATCGCAATCAAAGTTCGTGGAACAAAGGACACTTTGTATGTCGTTCTTTCCAACAAATGCTGAGAGGCCACATGGTAAGTATCAGCAGCAATGGAGTGGCATAGGGAGCGCCGCCAACCTGTAAATGGTCACAGTCTCAACAGCAAAACACGCTAACAAAACGGCAGGACCGGACGACACGAAAGCAGTGCCAAGTGCCGCCAGGACGGGCCGGCATAGGAAGCGCCGCTAGTCTGCCCATGGTCACAGCGGCAGCAGCAAAACACGCCAACAGGACAGCGGGACCGGGCGATACGAGAGCAGTGTCAAGTGCGGCCAGGACAGGCCGGCACAGGGAGCACCGTCAACCCGTCAATGGTCACAGTCGCAACAGCAAAACACGCTAACCAAACGGCAGGATCTGGCGACACGAAAGCAGTGTCAAGTGCTACCAGGACGGGCAGCACAGGGGGCGCCGCCAGTCCGCCCCTGGTCACGGCGGCAACAGCAAACACGGAGAAAAAGAAAGAACCGGGCGACACGACACGATACACCGTAGAGACGGTGACAAATGACCGGCAGTGTGAGTGTTGCATCCTATCACTGGCTGGTGACATGCTGGCGCACCTGCCTAGATGCGCGCCTCTCTGCGCTCTGCGAGCATAATTCTAGCACAACCAGCCGATGCGCATATGCAGCCCAACTCGAGTCAGCCTCCGTGCCACACGGACATCTAGCCTCGGCTGCCGGCTGCTGATGACGCCTACCAGGCGCCTCACGATGCTGGCCCCGCCGGTGCAGGTTGAAGCCATGATGTTGCCACATGTTAAGCCAATGAGGGGGTAGTGCCAACTTTGAGCGCGTGCCATGTTCCTGGCATACATCCCACGACAACGAAACTCGGCACAACACATCACACATCGATTGTCTGTCTTCTGTGAAAATGTCAATCACATGCGTCCCATAGTCTAACCTACACACGATGGCACTCGACAAAAAGACAAGACGACAGACAAGCAAACAAACTTTTCTACTCAAATAGTATATAGAAACTTTTGTACCCAAATAGTATTGTAGACAAGCGCCTTCGGCACTTGCTCCGCTGCGTTAAGACAACAAATTGATGTTGGTTTCATGTGAATCGGTTCGGCGGCTATGCCAATTTTAGTGGAATTCATTTCCCTGCTCCCAAATATATATATATATATATATTACAGAATCTCTCCCGCGGACGTGTAGCCGCCGTGAAAGCGCGCGCCGCCATCGTTTTATCGACGGCTGGCGAAATTCGTGGGAACCGGTGGTCAGGGTGGCTCACGGCTTGCAGCGCAAATTCGGGGCGAAAAATGTCTGGTAAGGGTTGCGGGGATCGACGATTACAACAAAACTATTTGCGATGGGGAAAATTCGAAGCAATCGTGAGCATCCCAAAGGGTGGGGCTATCTGCGCATACAACTTTTTCTGCGAAATGTCAGTGGTGTGGAGAGTGTAAAGCGGAAGCTTTTCCCGGACCGAAACACGTGCAGCCCGTGTGACGATGACGGCGCGCGCGCACACTGCAGCCCATGATGGTCAATGGGAAAAGGGTAGCCGGTACATCCACCCAGGTGGTGAAAGTGACGGCAAGTCGCTAAGTTGAGCCGTTTCCGAGAACCAGACCCAATCGTGAAAAACGCTGAAAAACGTTACTTCCGCTTTTCATACCGCCGTCTCGTGCGCGTGACGCGTGACCAGGGAACGGTTTCCATGGCGATGTTGGCACTTGCCGTGGCAACATTATGGTGTTCGTTTGGTGTCGATCGGACCATTGGTTGTCGAGATATGGCGGTGTGAATCCGGTCGATCGGGAGCGCTAAAATTGGTGAAAAAATCCCGGTTTTGCATGCTATTCCTATGGGCGGCCGACGATCCGTTCTCTCAGCACCCCCGTGACGCCCACGCGCAGCACGTTGACCCGATCGTGACGAAATTTTATTCAGTGGATAGCCAACATTTGGGGCTTTCATGTGATGTCAGCCATATTTCGTTATCTGTGTTGTGAGCCGTGCCAGGCGCCAATATGCGCACTTCTCGTCCGCCGCATGCAATTTCCCAAATCACATGTTAAACCAATGAGGGGGTCTTGTCAACTTTGAGCACGTGCCACGTGCCCGGCATACACCCGACGACAATGAAACTCGGCACAGCCCATCATACATCGATTGTCTGTCGGCTGTGAAAATTTCAAGCACGTGCGACCCATAGTTGCACGACGGCACGATGGAAATCCTCAAGAGGACAAAAGACGACAGACAAACAAACAACCTTTTTTACGCAACTAGTATAATAGACAAGCGCCTTCGGCACTTGCTCTGCTGCGTTAAGCGAGAAATTTGATGTTGGTTTCAGATGAATCGATCTAATGGTTCGGCCGCTATGCCGTTTTAACACGCGCCCTGGAGGGCCTCTGAAAATTACGCGCACTGGAGGGGGGGGGGGGATTCCGCCTCCTAAGATCTCGGCTCCTATTAAAGCTGGAAGAACGAAATTCGCAGGTTGGATGGGTACGGTAATGAACTCTATTGTGTGCAAATTTCATGAACTTAGGTCAATATCTTCAAGGTCAAATGAGGTCACATTTGTCAACATTTTCTTCTTTTGCGTGGCTTGGCTTGTCATTGTTATGGACCACTGTGATTGTGTTTAAATGCTCCAAAATGGGCATCAATGATGTTTTGTACATTACTAATGATGCAATGCAGATGCTAGACCCGACATTTGACCTCAGGTCACCTATATAGCAGCACTTTATCAGGTCAGTTACATGTTCCAGTTACCGAAACCGGGCCGTCCGCCCGACTGCTCTGTCGGGCAGTTCGACGCAATCGGCTTCGCGGGGAAAGGAGTGAAGTACAGGAATAAAGTATGGAAACGCTTAGGTACACAATGACAAACAGTAGTACATTTATGACAATATTCCAGTTGACCCAGTTTGGTTCCATTAGCCTGTCATAAACTTGGCCTGACTTGACCTCGGTGACCTAACACGACCTTGCAACTATATAGCATATCAATATACATCAAACAAGTCGCTAGTGTTGCCAAGAACACTTCCATTTTGCGGATATACGGGAAGCGCATTAGCGCCGATTTTTGTGGTCTGGCGCTACGAATATTTTTTAATTTAACGGCCCCTACCTCGAAAAATTGTTGGTCGATTTCCATTTTCTTGCTTTAAGCGACGCGCCAGTCATTTCTAAGCAGGTACGCAAAAAATGGCGTATATCGACCGGTAAAATCTGGAGTTATGTACGAAAAATCGGAGGGGTGGGCGGATTTCGCCCCCTCCCTCCAGTGCACGTGTTAAGTGCAGTTTCGTCTATATTTATCCTTCTTAAAAAAATACTTCCCGCGGAGGTGAGCTTGCAGCGACAGCGCGCACGAACAGTTTTTTCATTGCTCACTGAATATCGTTGAACCCGGCGATCGACCGGTGCACGTTGGAGCGCAAAAAGCCGACTAAAAGTGTCGTGTGTGGTAACGGTTGAGGACATCGATGATTACAACCAAACTATTTGCGATGGGGAAAATCCGAAGGAATCGTGAGCATCACAAAGAGTGGGGCTATCCGCGCATATAACATTCTCCGCGAAATGTCATCGGACGGTGGTGTGAGGACAGTGGAAAGTGGAGCCTTTTTCACGGACCGAAACACGTGCAGCCCGTGTGATAATGACAGCGCTCGCACACACTGCAGCCCATGATAAGCAGGAAAAGGGTAGTCGGTATATCGGCTCAGGTGGTGAACGTGACGGCAAATCGCCAAGTTCAGCCGTTTCCGAGAACCAGACCCAATTGTGACAAACGTCATTCACTTTTCACACCTACTTCACTTGCGCGTGACGCGTGACCCAGAAACGGTTGCCATGGCGATGTTGGCAATTGTCGTGCCAACACTAAGGTGTTGGTTTGGTGTCGATCGGTCCATTGGTTGTCGAGATCAACCCGCTCTGAATCGGGTCGATCGGGAGCGGAAACATTTGTGAAAAATTCCAGTTTTACATGCTATTCCTATGGGCGGCCTGGGGGTCCTCTCAGGACCCCCGGGACGCTCACGCGCAGCACATTGACCCGATCGCAACGAAATTGTGCCCAGAGGATAGCCAACATTTGGGGCTTTCACGTGGTGTCTGCCATATCTCGGTGCCCCTGCTGTGAGTAGTGCCAGGCCCGAAGATGCGCCCGTCTCAGCTGCCGCACGAAATTTCCCATATCCCATGTTAAACAAATGAGGGGGTAGTGCCAACTTTGAGCACGTGCCACGTGCACGGCATACACCTCACGACAATGAAACTCGGCACAGCACATCATACATGGATTGTCTGTCGGCTGTGAAAATTTCAAGCACGTGCGACCTATAGTTTGACCTACACACGATGGCAATCCACAAAAGGACAAAAGACGACAGACAAGCAAACAGAGGGGACGAGTGGTTTAGGGGTAAGATGCTGGTCTCACAATCGAAAGGTTGTGGGTTCCAGTCTCACCTGTCGCTACTCTTCGCCCGCGATCAATCGGCGTGAGAGATTGGCGACGCTACATGACTCAACGGTCGACGTGTCGTAAAACCAATAACCAACCAACAAGCAAACAGACAAAGTTTTTTGCTCAAATAGTATATTAGAGAGAAGAGATACGAGACATACTGCTACCTTCTGACCGGCGAAGATAGTCCGCTATGTCCAAGGTGCCACGATCAATGGTGTCAGGTGTCAGTACAGCATGTATTAGTTTCCTGCCGCCGACTTACCCGTGAGCGAAGTCGCCACGTTGGACGTGCTTCTCTCTCCCTTAGGGAAGCATTGGGCTAAATGACCAATGCAGTCGATGCGCCCTAAAGCCCCCAGGGAAGCACTGGACGACGAATTTCGCATTGTTCAATCTGGACAGCTTCTCAGTTTCCTATCAGGACAAAAGTTTTCTGTGATTTGTGCACGTCGTTAACTCGCTTTTACAACTGACAAAATCACGATCGCAGCACGGCATGGTATCCCCCCCCCCCCCCGACGAGGCACCACCTTTTCGTGGTGGGGGGATTGCATGTCCCAATGATCCGGCGACCATCTTACTGGTGAGAGGTGAGACTAAGAGTGCCTCACTCGTCATTACATCCATACGCTCCCATTCCAATGCCTATCTCATCCCAACATCCATGTCATTTACCTGGCTCTGCAACACCAACTCTCCCTACTATGAGCAGGTAGGACAACTTCCCCGGTCCTGCACACCAGCTCAGTTTTATCGGGGTAGCCGCGCCCCCTCGGCCCGTCCCCGAGGGTTGACAGAGTCCTGGAGGTTGAGTTCCCCCGTCGCACGGTGCTAGTTGTGACGGGGGACCAACACGCCTCTTTGGTCCCGATATCCCGGAGGGGCGGGCGGGTCCGTAGGGCCCCATACGGGCCAAGCGACTTGTCGCCTCGGGCCGGAGGTCTGGGCCCTGGTCCAGAGCCTGCTGGCCTGGCCGGCAGAGGTCAAGGGGTGGGCGGCGCTGGATCCCGGTCTGGGTGGTGAGTCCCTCTCTCCCGGCCGGGTGATGGCCTCGCCTGCCCCGTATAACTCCTCGGGCGCCTGGCGTCCTCCCGTCCGCGGGACTCAGGCGTCCCCCCCAGTTTGGCCCCTACGTGGTGGGCCGCCACGGGGAGTCGAAAACAAACAATTACATGGCATCCAGAACAACAAAAAACACTCCTCTGGTCCCTCTCGAGAGGGCCAGACCAATTATTACCTTCGCCGAGATCGGGACCCCTCCACGGACTGTACCCCGGTTCCTCGTGTGCTTGTGTTCCGAGGGAGGAACAAGAGCCTCGCGTCCCTGTCCCCGTTTCAGAGGAGAGACGGCTGCGACAGGTTTGGATACATTTTAAGATGCGACAAACTGAAAGGTGGTGCACTAGAGGTGGAATTCGTGAAAGCAGAGCAGGCAGTCAGGGCGCTTAAATCATCTGAGTTTGTGTACTGTGTGCGGAGAGATGGGAAAGAAGAGAAGGAAATTGTTGCGATCATAGTAGAGCCTATAAAACAAAACAAAAACACATCGCGTGGAGTTATAAACTGTTCCGATTTGAGGGAGGTATCGGAGGATGAGATTGTTGATGGATTGGCAAATTTCGGAGTCATCGCCGCGAGAAAATGAAAGTGAAAAGAGGTGCAGACTTCATTCCAACCAACAACATTATTTTGACGTTTAACAGAACAGACATACCTCCAGAGATCAGAGTCGGCTACCTACGAGTGAAAGTACGACAGTAAGTACGACAGTTTTTTTCCTTCAAAATCCAATGCGCTGTTTCAAATGTAAAAAAAATTGGACACACAACTCAATATTGCCGAAGCCGCCCAGCGTGCAGCAAGTGTGCCTCCCATGAGCATCCCTTTGATAATTGCACTTCTGAAAGCCCATTTTGTGCCAACTGCGGTGGCGGACAGGAACCCCAAACGTCGTATGATCGTGCGTGCCCAAACTACATTAAAAAAAGGAGATTATATCACTTAAACACCAACAAATTAACGTTCAGAGAAGCCAGAGAGTTATAAGATAGGTCTCATCCCAGACTATCATACGCATCAAAGGCCAAGAACATCACATTGCTTCCACAACACATACAGCCCGATAGGGCCTCCGAGCTGATCACCCAGGTAACAGCCCTTCTCCGAGCATGTGGAGTGCCTCTGGCAACACCAGAGAGGCGGGTGCAACCCCTCCCGCAAAACACCGAAACCACCGAGGTCCCACCCACACGTGAAGGCACTGATGAACAATCCGATGCCTCATCCAGATCGGTCTCTGTAGGCGTGGAATTAACTCTGGCCACCCGGTCTAAGAGGCCTGCTCGGTCCCCACTACCCAAGCCCAACCCCTCCCCTTCTACCACATCACCTACCTTGAAATCCCCGCCTCGCACCTCCCGTCCGCCCTCCGACCTCCCCTCCCCTCCCTCGCGCCTCACCACCACCCCTAAATCCATCCTCTCCACCTCCTCCCCCTTCCCGAGAGCCAGGCCTCGCCCTCGCCCTCGCCCTCAATATCTACATCCGCACCTGTATCACCGTCCAGAAACGCGCACCGACAAATCCAAATTCCAGACGTTAGTTTGCAATTTCAGGAAGCCGAAAGGCGTGCCCGCGAAGCTAAACGAGCACGGGTCGCTCAAATGGAAAAGGCCCTGATCAAGGGCCGCCAAGGTACCGACATGGCGCCTCCCCCAAGGTCCGTCACCCCGTCGCTGCGACGGCGAGTGGAGGGACCGGTGGAAGCATCCGAAATGGGTCCTCCCCCGGCTCCGCCGCAGCTGAGTGTCCCGCAGAAACGTGCGCTTCCTCTGTCTGGATCCCCACCGGGGGTGGCTCACAGAGGTCCCGCCCCAGGACACACTCACTTGGCCCTGGTCGGAGCTGCCTTCCTGAGTCCTCGATAGACTCTCCTTCGAGACAGGGCACCGGAACTCAATTTTAAACCGCCTTCGACCTATGCTAGCAACAATGACGTCCACATATTACTATATGGTATACTCGTATGTTCGTCTTTCTTTATTAATTTACCAAGCTGTCGCTGAGTTTCTGATATACACTAGTCATTTTATGTAATTATACATTTTGACCACTCACATGTTTTATGGTATTAGCTTACCCACATCGTAGTTTTACAGTGGACCTGTAGGGGAATCAAATCCAGCTTCAATGACCTCCAGCATCTTTTGAGTTCCCGAACGCCGTCGGTTGTATGCATACAGGAAACGAAACTGGGTCCAGGTGCCCGTTTCAACTAAAAAATTACACTGTTTTACAAAAAGACGTACCATTTACTACCGTGTCGCATGGTGGTGTGCTCCTCGCCATACACCACAGTAGCCCTTGCCGACAAATACCCATTTCTTCTACTCTCCAATGTAGCGAAAATTGTATGATTGTGGCATTCACGGCCCCATGGGGTCTTTCTGAGCAATTTGCTAGCCGAGCGATATTTCCGAGTGCGCGTGGCCGGAATTATTTCCGACAGATTTCTGCAAGCCGATGGTGTAGCAGAAGGAAGTGTCTTAAGTGTATTATTATTCGCACTTTCCATAAATGATAGATAGAGAATTACCACGATCAATAGGGCGGGCCCTCTTTGTGGACGACTTTTCCATGTGGTGCTGCTCCCGTAGTCTTCATAGCGTGCAAAGACAACTTCAGTTAGCTGTCGGAAAA
Organism: Ashinkailepas kermadecensis; assembly: GCA_034440615.1. Taxonomy (NCBI): domain Eukaryota; kingdom Metazoa; phylum Arthropoda; class Thecostraca; family Neolepadidae; genus Ashinkailepas; species Ashinkailepas kermadecensis. The sequence goes on along the minus strand of JAOTOM010001491.1, from coordinate 22,662 downwards.
TTGGAAAAGTGGTGCCACACCACGGGCTTCAGTTTCTCTTCGACGAAGACGGCAGCCATCCACTTCTGTCGCCGCAGGCATTGTTCAGATCCTGTCATTAACATCTCTGGACGACCTGTATCTTTTCAATCGTCGGTCAGATTCCTGGGGATACAGATGGACAAACGAAATACTTTTAAGGATCACATCACACGGCTGCGAGAGAGAGTTGTACCAAAGGGCGGCAGGTTTTGGAAGTCGTGTCTCGATGTTCATATGGAGCAGATCGAAGTGTTTTACTCCTCATGTATCGTGCTTTGATTCGCTCACGGATTGACTACGGAAGTTTGATATACGATGGTGCTTCCCAGACCACTAAACGGATGCTTGATACTGTGCACCACGCCGCTGTACGCGTTGCTACAGGTGCGTTCCGGACATCGCCAACCGACAGTGTTCTTGTTGAGACTGACGAGTCTCCCTTATCACTACAACGTGGAATGCTAGGACTAAGATACGCCTGTAAGCTTGCCCAAAATCCACGACACCCGACGTACCAATGGGTATTCTGTACTCAACCTGTTACACGCCCGAACACCAGACACTCACTGTTGCCATTCAATCTGCGTCTTGCCCACTCTCTTCGCGAATGCCAAATCAAGCCAAAAAAACAGCACAGCTGAACATCCCAACTACACCACCTTGGCGTCGGAATGAGTTCACCATTTATCTCTCACTGAGTAATACCCGGAAGGCTGATATTAGCGCCACCGACTCCCGTATGATGGCATTAAGAAGAATCCATTTATATCCAAACACAGTGCGGATCTACACCAACGGATAAAAGCTCAGTAATGGCGTAGGATGTGCGTCTGTATGTTACCTACATATCGAATCATTTGGACTTCCCAATCACTCATCAATTTTTTACCGCCGAACTTTATGCCATTCTACAGGCCCATATTTGTATTCAGCATGACAACAGAATTCGTGACAAAAGATATTTAATTATCGCTGATTCGCTGAGTAGCCTATTGGCTCTGAAAGCATTTAGTCACGACAACCACGTCTTGCATGATATTACGACAACCTTGACCTCTCTTCATGATGAAGAAGTTGACGTAAATTGCATGTGGATCCCAAGCCGCATAGGCCTAGCTGGTAACGAGGCCGCAGATCTGGCGGCAAAGAGGGCTGCAGGCGGTGGCGGCAAGACGCACCTGGCCCTTCCTCCTGGAGACTTCAAACCAGTTATATCATCCCTAGTTCATCGAAAATGGCAATACGCTTGGACCATGAAAACAAGTAAACTGAAACTTGTAAAACAGTACTAGGGACGTGGAAGTCATCATTTCGCACACAAAGGAGAGAGGAAGTTGCGCTGTGCCGTCTTTGGATAGGTCATACTCTAGCGACACATAGATACCTGTTGACGGCAAGTGACCGTCCTCTTTGCGCACGCTGTTCTACTCCACTCACAGTATACCACGTACTCGTTGGCTGCCCTGCACTGGAACCTGTGCGCCGCAGATATCTTGGGGATCAAAGTACTGAGATGACATTGCGACAAATGTTGGCCGATGGCTCTCAGATCGTTGCATCTGGTGACATATTTATATTCTTGCAAAAAGTAAACTTTGACATCATATATTGCCCATCATAAGCACTTTGATATGAGTTCATACCCCTGACTCAACAATAACATTATGACAGGTTGTGTTATGGGTGCAAAATGACCAATGCAGTCGACGCGCCCTAAAGCACAAATCCACCACCACCACCACACGGCATGGTATCACACTTGTATTTGATTGATATCACACGTGACATATGATTTTGACTGACTGGCTTGCTTTCACTGTTTGACTGACGATGTTATGGGCAACCCTGAAACAACCCTCAACCGACATTAGAGAGATACAGCGACTCTGGCCGCTGACGTTTAGAGACAGAGCCACGCCTACCACGAAGGTGAGGAGTCGGAGCCACGTCAAGCACCAGCTGTTCCAAGGCTAAGCCTACATTGTGTTCACACTTATTGTAGAATTGGAAAATTGTCGCAATCAATGAAGCTGATGTGGGTTGAATTCCTTATTACTATCACGATGGCGTTCTACGTATGGACAGAGGAGTTTGTTCTGTGTACAATGGTGGTCTATAAATGTTTACCTTATCCTTACTCTCTGTGTTGAAAATTGTCCAAATCGTGTCTAGTGTCGGATTGGGTGAAACTAGTTGAACACTAATTTGGCCGAGGCTGAAGGCATTGCCTTCGATATAAATTAAAACTCAGGGGACCAGGACCGTATACGCTATACCTCTTCCCTCCTAGAGTGTTTCCTTCACACTGGGTGGGGTAGTATCGGGATAATACTCAGAATTCACGCGGGTTGGGAAAGCAAACTGCCTTCTTTGTTCCCCAGTTTTGTCTCGAAAGCCTGGACACATAGTGTAAGGTAAAAGAGGATGGAGTATCCAAAAGCTTTCAATTTTATAGGCTTATGTAAGTTAGAAACTATGTAATATTTATAAATGTAGCTAGTGTGGAATAACCATACAAACTTAGGTATATGCTCTCATCATTTTTGTTCTATTCCTGAATCCTAATCTTCCCGTGCTGAATCAGCCATCATTTGTGCAGCACGCGAATTTCGCCCCTCGCAAGCCTCTAAAAGTAACTGCCAGATTTTCGCGTGGAAAATGATCTGACTCCGCCCACTTTGGTTTCGTGTCCAAAATGCTGGCAGGGGCGGACACGCAAAAAGAGGACAAAGTTTGGATTTGCATCGGGTTGTTGTTACTTAATTTATTAACTCTACGTCTAGTCAACACCATTCAGTGACCAATGGACGGAGCTTTCTGCGAGAATGAGAAAGTAACGGTTTAAATGAAATCATACGCGCTTGCAGAGGACATTTTTTTCGTTGGTAATTTTGTTGCATATGGCAAGATCGATTGTTGCTATCATTGTGGATCATTTTCGCTGGTGTACCCACAATTTTTCATAAGCACCCAATCCGTGACTTTGTAATTAGAAAACTGTCCAAAATGCTTCTCCGATGAGCATAACTGGGACTGCACACGAGTATGACTGGGAAGCATGCACACGATGTCATAAGATCATCGTTACTACTTCCTTACTCTGTAGAAATTAATGAACATGACTCCACACGATGCCAAAGACATAGCGCAATGATATGCAGATGATTGAGTGCTGAACATCATAGGTATACCTAGCATGCGAAAAATAAAGGATTCACTTTTGTACATTTTGCTTTCCATTACAAAAAAGATAATTCTGCCTCACAATGAAGAATCTTCATAGCGCTTCGTTCTATATCTCGGATGCGGCTTGATAGATCGAACTGACTGCAATGGTAATCAATAGCCCTGTACTTTGTACATTCAGGGGTAAGCAAAGGGTGCAAAGCAAATGTTGTTTTGGGACCATTGATGACTACAGAGGACACATCAAATGAAAAGAACACTTCAGAATGAAAACATGTCCACAACTTGCAAGTACGACACTTCAATGCGTTGTATTTTGGCTACCCCTACTCAGCAGTGATCCATTGAGGTCCATTTTTGTTTTGACGTAGATGAATTGGGAGACAAATGTGTATTGTGTGTGCTTAAGGCGAGAGACGAGATCCGTCTTGCCCCGTCGTCGGTGCCGTAGTGACGTGTGCTGACGGCCGGCAGAGCGAGATCCCGTCGTGCTACGTGGGCGACGACTGGGCGGGCGTGACGCTCGACCAGTTCCTGGCGTGCGATTCCAACATGGCCAACAACCGGCAGACGCGCATGCTGGCCGACCTACACCTGGTCGACTGCTACTCGCAGACGGGCATGTCGCCCGTCGAACACGACCGCCTGCTGCTGGCCAGCGCCAAGACCAACCTGCGCCAGCTGGCCTTCTTCGGCATGACCGAGCAGCAGCGGCGCAGCCAGTACATGTTCGAGGAGGTGTTCAACCTGCGCTTCCTGACGGCGTTCGCCGCGTACAACAAGACGCACGCCGACTCGGCGCTGCGCTCGCTGCGCCCCGACCAGCTGGCCGCCGTGCGACACCGCAACCGGCTCGACCTGCAGCTGTACGAGTACGCACGCCAGCTGCTGGCCGAGCGGTTCGCGCAGCTGCGTGCGGCCGACGCCGAGTTCAAAGCGCACTTCGCCGGTCTCGGCCGCATCGACGGCAACTCGCACGAGCTGGAGAGGTGATGTGCTGCGCCGGGGCGGCGGCTATGACGGATGCGGAGGCTCGACTTCGGCCGCCTCTGTGTGTGTACTCCGACGTGTGTGTTCGAGCGTCGGCTTGAGGATGCAGCGACCGCCGTCACGCGCAGTGCTGAGCGACGTTTAGATGCGGCGCCGTGCGGCAGGGGATTTCTTTGTTACTTGATTGCGTCGCTGTGGGTTCACGTGACAGAGCCTGCGACCGAATCTGGTCACAATGCGGTTGGCCGTCGTGGTCATGCGACCAAATGTCATCCCACCGTACGTCAATGACGACGATTCATTATTTGTGGGCCCGACGTGGTCGGTGTCGGTACGTGGCCGATCGTGATTGGACGTGAAGATGTGTGGCCGGTCGTGATTGGACGTGAAGATGTGTAGCCGGTAGTGATTGGACGTGAAGATGTGTAGCCGGTCGTGATTGGACGTGAAGATGTGTGGCCGGTCGTGATTGGACGCCCAGGTGTGTGACCGGTCGTGATTGGACGCCCAGGTGTGTGACCGGTTGTGATTGGATAAGCTGCCTGATGCGTTATGTCCAGCCCCATGCATTGCATGGGGGTGGATCTTACTTTGCAATTGGGTGTATTGCCATACTCAGTTTCATCGGATGATGACGTTCCGAAGTGAGATTTTGCACGAACGTGCTGCTTCGAGTGCCGATTGTTGACGAGCTTGGCCATGGAAGTCTGTGCACCCTGTGCTCCATCGTATGCATGTGTAAGCACCAGGGTTGAATTTGCTTTGCAATCTTGTATTCGGAGAGAAGTTTGAGCCATTCCAAGCCGAAGAGGATAATTTGTATTGGATTATATCTATATGGTAGACTCGTTCAGTATCTGTACGCCATCCGGCATGTGTCGGGTCCACGGCATCCAGCACCACCTGCCGCTTCACGGTGGCCGACATTGCGTGCCGCCCACGTTGAGGACCTCGCACGCGAGCCTGTTGCTGCGCCGGTGGCCGAGCAGCAGAGTACGGAGCGAGCCCGAGCGAGCCGCCGGTCACATCCGCAGTGGATCGAAGCGAAGCGACGCGCATCCGCCGGCGCCTGCACCTCCTGCCTGCGCATATCCGTGCGTGCCTTTCCTTTATGCCGGTGCTCTGGCTTGGCAATGTGTGTCGCGCGTATCGCAGCGCGCGCCTTCTGCGATGGCCGCAGCATGTGGTGTACATGGGACGCCAGGGGGCGAGATGTGCTGCGGGTGAGCGCGGCCATTTGCGCGGCCGGCCGTCCGGTGGCACCGTCCACTGTGAGCAGTCGCGTTGGCTGCTGTCTGTGGGTTACCGTGTGGGCCAGTATTTTCAGGGGACCGAGCTGTGTGCGGTCGCGACTGGTCTATCCCGATGGTGTGCTGTGTGGTGCGCGCTAGGCCGCCGTGGGCGAATTTGACCCGTCGCTTGCCGGGCCAGCACAGCCTAGTTCGCACCAGGGGATCAAGTTCGGATCAGAGTAGTCCTGGCTGGACCAGGGGATCACGGCTTCGCGTGGGGGCCTGGGTAGAGCGTTACACTCGGGAAGATCAGGGTCGCATGAGTGAGTGCGGTCGGATTATATGAGCCAAGGTGGGATCGTGAGGTCGGGATCGAATCATGGGACTAGGGTCACACTGAAGGTTCTCCGAGCAATGAAACTGAGTCGAAGCAGTGCACTGGGTAGGATTGAGAGCCCAGTGACATTGCCAGCGTCCTGTGACTTAGTATGGACACCGGTGGTTAATGCTATGGTAATTTCTAGAATCGCCAATTCACTTATCTCGGTGTTGTTGCGCATCGATAGATCGACTGTTGCTTAGCAACAGCCATGTGCGTGTCTGTGTGTATACATCAAGGTGGGGTATTCCAAAGCTAGTTTTTGCTGATGCTAGTTTTTGCGTATGCGCGCGGTTGAGAAAATGCTCGCTATGATTTTGAACGAGGTTTGAGTGAACATTTCGGTATTGATTTTCACGTTACGCAATGGCTGTGTCGTGTACGTGTTCCACCTTTGGATCACTTAATGTGAATTTTATAGCCGGTCAAAAATAAAACATATCCGTGTTTACTTCCTCGATGAACGTGTATGTTTGTTTGCATCTATAGGTTTCTGGGTGGTCGGATGTCCCAAAAAGGCAATGAATGGCACAGGCAAATTATTTTGCATCAAACAACACCCATTTTTAGGATGTTGGCTATCAGTTGAGTAAGACCAGGTCACTATTGAAAGGGCGCTCATAATTCCAGCCCCGTGGTCAAAACATTGCTGCAAACCGCGCTTAGGTATCACTTTCGAGGACTATTACGGCAGTACATGTGAACTGACCTTTCTTACGTAGCAGTTCTCTTTACATTTATTATTTTCCTCTTCTTAAAAGAACTCGATATCCTGCGGATGAGCGTCTTCGAAGCCTTGAGCAAACGGCGTTTGGATGCTGTTCGTGCACCACTGCAACCTTTATCCTGGCTTGGCCCATGCTCAGACCTCAGACCTGGCCTAGAGTGGGGGTTGCATGAAATGCTGCACCCTTTACAACATAGTGCAAGGGAGTCGTAAGCTTTTAACTATGGGTAGGTTATTTTACACCGTTTTCTTACTTACAAAGTATTGCACTTCATAAACGTGTCGTAGGCTGTACATTTATTCTTCAATTTCGTGCAATGTTATATCGGTATCAGACGCCATTAGAAGTGCTGAACAAACGAACACAGGGCGGGCTATGATGCTCCAGTGCTGCAGGCACAAGATGGGGAACCATGCCGCAACAGGAATATGGTGGACCAACCGCACCTCCGCTACTTTGTCAGCTGATGTTCCACGACAGATCGGCCAATGCACCCCCATACATTTTGATTGAGACCAAAATTTGCTTACAGGGTAGTATTTGGCTCTGAATACGGCTGTGTAAATTTCAGCCCCATTCGGCCAACGGTTTTTGAGCTATAGCCTCCGGCATTGTTTTTGTGTCGAATAACATGGGTTGGTTTGACTGTGGGTATCTCGTCAATAAGAGGCGGAAAGGGTGGTACATGCTAAATGAGAGAACTTCCTGGAAACCGTCCGTTCCGAAAATCACAAAATGGTAGAAAACCATGGAGAACGGACACCTATATGGGACATTTAAAAGCGAAGTGCATTTTTTTTCTATGGTAGCCAAATCATGCCCGTTTGTATTTCTGCCGTCAAATTTATCAGTTTCAATGGGCTAGGGGTCACAGAAGGTCATGAGGTTAAACGTATGAAATGCTGATATTTTATCACGGATATGTTTTCTTTCATAATTTTTCTTCTGAAAGATGCATAATATGCCACACTTCCTCTTCATTATCGATGATATATCTATCGCCGAAGATACCCTTGTTCCATGACCTCAAAATGCTGCCGGAGGCTATGACTCCGAAACCGTTGGTCGGATCGGGCAAAACTTGTTCAGGTGTGTTCAGAGCATAAGACTACCCTGTGCACCTGTGCACCAATTTTTGTCCAAATACAAATGTAGTGGGTGTAAAATTGGAAAATACTTGGTCGATCTGCCGTGAAACGCACCAGCTCGCAGAGAGCTGCCACCTTGTTGTCAAGCCGAATCTTGGCAGAAGTGCAGGAATAATAAACAGAAGTAACACTTATTCCAGCAATGTGGTACAATGCACTCAAATTTGAAAAGCTGGTTCATTATTTAGCAGAGGAGCCCGATTGCAAAATTAGTGCCCTCGACGCAGGCATATGTGCACTAAAACTGCTCTAGCAGGAATCGGCCGCAAGCAATCCGAGATCGGGCTCATCTATCGCATAGGGTACACGTGTCACACATTGAAACACACTAAGCCGAACTGCGAATTGACATACCACCCTGCGTCACGGCACCTTTTGTCTCGCAGCCTTTCCGATCAGTTTATGCCGCATGCAACTGCTCAGCACGGCACTGTCCATCGGGCTAATATCGGCCATGCAGTCGATCGCCCTCGGGCGAGGCACAGATCGCGTGTCATGACGACATAGTCATGTGGTCGGCGGCTGGCCTGCTGATCTTTAGCGAGTCAGCTGAACCAGCGCCGACTAAGTTCCGCCATAAAACATCCCTTGAAAAAGAATGCGCGTGCTTCGCAGAAAATATTGTGGACCACTGCCCAAAATAAAAGTTAGAAGACCGGGTCCAATTATAAGTCAGTAAATTTGTGGTTCGAATACTGCAACAACAAACAAACAAAAAAGTTATGAAGGTTTCAAAAGGGTGACGGTCAGATCGGTCTGGTCGGAGTCGCTCGGACGAACTTTTGACGTATATGCATGGGAGTAGTCGCTTCGGCTTTGTCCTCTCTCCCAATCACCTGATGTGGCCCCGCATAATCTTGTAATCCAACGAAACCTCGCCATCGGACGTCATGTAGGTATTGACTCAGCAGCAAACTTGACGGAATTCAGTGATACGAACGGCACGTTCAGCTTGCTGGAAAACAGCTGCACGATCAACGATCCACAAAATACGGTGCAGCAGAGCCACTACCTGGCATAGCTATTTCACTTTGGGGACTTGTTAACTGAAGTATATTAGTTGGTGAAGTCCGACAGTTTGCCAAAAAGAACAGTGATAGCACGCGCAGGTGCAGCCTGCGGAGAGCTCAGGTCACGGCCGACTGACCCTCTCCCTCCTCGCGCCGCGGGTTACATATCCGCCATGAGTCAGAAGCACGAGCATGCCTACGTCACATCCGACGTCACCTCTGACCTTGACCTCTACGTGTTACACAATCCACAAGTGAATCACGCCATGACCAGTCGACGCGTCATCACATTACAGGACTTTAGCGTGAACATAGTTTATGACGTTGCGAATAATATAAGTAATGCAACTTAATAGTAAAACCAATCAATGGAGTACGAATTGCGGCGGTATGTGCTTAGCGTTTGCCATACCCAATGTGCCTGAGCCGATTCACCACATTCCCTATGGTCGAGTGTGTGCTAAGTGGGGTGGGATCTGGAGTAGAGTTGCCACTTTTTGGCACAGCGACACGACACGGCAGCCCGCAAAATGACACATGTGTTTTTTGGTGTGCCACATCAGAGTTTGTCGTGCCATTGCTGGACCATTGCCGGTCTATTCATATAAATATAATTGATGCATAGATCCAAAATTTTATTAATGTTGCACTCAAGGTTCCAAAATTTCCAGGAGAAAAAGTTCAAGTAAAGACATGTGGAGCAACCTTGAATTTTAGAGACTGCTGATTTAGTCAGTGTCAGGAATGTTTTCCAGCTCTGATATTGTTTGCTTTCGTCATCAATCAAGATTTTCCTCGTTCTTAAAATGACACCTTTCCTTTCCGGTGCCTTTTGGCGTGTCATTCAGCTTGCTGCGCCATGTGCCGTGCCGTGCCAGAATTCGCTGTGCCCGTGCCGTGCCGTGCCAGAATTCGCTGTGCCCGTGCCGTGCCAGAATTCGCTGTGCCCGTGCCGTGCCGTATTTTTTGTGCCCGTGGCAGATTCCTGTGCCCGTGCCGTGCCGTCCAGAATTCGCTGTGCCCTGAAGCCTCGTGCGTGCCGTGCCAGAATTCGCTGTGCCGTGCCAGAACGCTGTGCCCGTGCCGTGCCGTGCCAGAATCGCTGTGCCCGTCCGCCGTGCGTGAGCAGTTTTTGCCTCAGTTGCAGCGCCAGAGTGCTGATCTGTTCAAATCTCCAGAGGGCAGAACTCGCTCCAGCGACAGGATCCTCGGACGTGTCCTTGGTGCCCGGTGTTGGTCTAGTGTATTCGGGACCTGGTGCTAGTCTGGTGGACTGATACAGAATACAGTGCCGCCAAGTAGGGGAGATTCGGGTGGTACCGGACACCCAACTTTAAACCCCTATGACTTGCACTTGGTGACCGAAGTCAACAAGGAAATCCTCTGACGATAGGCTAAAGTTATTTCTCTCATATTCTACCTGATGAACATCATATTGGCCTCCGGTTGGTTTCATTTTTTCTTTAAAGTTTGAAATCTGATAACATCGGACAAGCTTAGCCAACATCAGACTTACCGTACGATACAATATCAACTTGTTTTACACCATCAAAATACATGACATTCGCCAAGAGATGTGGGAACTATGAGGCAGGCGGTGGTCGTAGCTTGACATACATGGGAAATGGCGCTACATTTTGTCCGGAAAATTAGCATGACCAACGAACGCAGACAAAGCGACACCTTTCCCGCCTCATGGCGATAATGCGTAGTCATACCATTGCCAAAGCCGCACAAAGATCACTCCACCCCAAAAGGTTATAGGCCCATCTCACTTACTAGCTGCGCTAGTAACATGGTCGAGCGCATGGTCAACACACGACTGAGACATTTTCTGGAACACAACGACCTGTTCGACGAATTTCATTGCGGCTTTCAGCGTCAAAAATCAACTACAGATAATCGCATTATACTAGTGCACGACATCAAAAGTGGTCTACGCATCAAACGTACAACAATAGTTGCCTACTTAGACATCACTGTCGGATTCTACCGAGTACACAAGTCCGCACTGATACACAAACTCCACAAGATATGCCGACGCGGACACATGACACACTTCATTCTCAACTTCCTCAGAGACAGGACCCTTTAGGTTCGATGCGGCAGTGTCATGTCAAACACCACACCTCAGGAACAGGGTCCGGAGCAGGGGAGTGTGCTCTCACCGAGCCTCTTCATCATCATGATCAACGATATACTTGCTGAACACACAGACACTTCACTTCAATTCTCACCTTTCGCGAACGACATAGCCATTTGGACAACAGCAAAATGATGTCTAAAAGCAGAAAAAAAAATTCAAGCAGGTCTAGACCACATTGCAAAGTGGTGCAAAACGTGGGGCTTCATCCTGTCCGCAAACAAAAATCGGCCACTGTCACATATAGTCGTCTCCGCCCCACACCCATAACTCTACTGAAAATCGATGGCAAAGCCATCAAACAGGTGAAAAGTTTGAAGTTCTTACGAGTACAGTCAGACGAAACTCAGTTTCAACGCACACGCCACCTCCATCTCGAAGCGATGCGTGAAGCGCGTCAACGTACTCCGTGCACTTGCAGGCACAGACTGGGGCGAAGACAAGAAAACACGACTACGACTCTACAAATCAATTATACGACCCATCCTAGAATACAACAGCATCATATTTGCCACCATTTCAGAAAACCAGAACAAAAAGTTAGAAATCATCCAAAGCAACTGCATCAGAGCAGCCACAGGTGCCCTCAGCACCACATCGATACCCAGCCTTCTAGTGGACTTAAACATGCCTCCACTCCACTTCAGGAGGACACAACAGCTGTGCCGCTACCACATCAAAATCAAATCCATTAAAAATTACCCGGCACAGCGCTGCTTTACGCCTGACAGATACGACAAAAGCCGATTTGGGCGCAAACTTCCACCATATAGCATTCAAATGGCCACGGCTCTTTCAGATCTTAACCTCACAATGCCAGCCACTGCAGCTCGACCGCCCACTAGGCCATTCTGGACACTCAGTCAACCAGAGGTCGAGTATTTGCTCTCGGAAAGGAAATCAACTATCACACCGGCGGAAACTCTTCACATCTTCCACAAGTTCGCCGATGACAAAAATCACAAAACACTCGTATTCACGAATGGGTCGAAACACGAGGCTAAGGTAGGCATTATCATCACTGGACCAGGCCTTAGGCTTTCCAAGCTTATATATTCTACCGGATAACTTCTCCATCTACTCCGCTGAAGCAATAGCCATTCTGGTCGTTGTCTCCATTCTCAATAGGCATAAAGCTGGAAACGTAATTTGCTCAGACTCCAAATCCTTCCTTCATTCGATCAGCAACACCCACGACTATTCACATCGAGTCATGGACAGAATCCAACAAATCGTGGTGCATAACGTAAACATGAACTTTTCCTTCCTCTGGATTCCGGGCCACGCCAACAACCCGAGTAACGAAGAAGCAGACCAGCTCGCAAAGTAAGCCTTAAAATTTAACACTAACCCCAGCATGGAATATTCGGTAGACGATTGCAAAGCACTCCCACAACGCCACATTCGCCAACATCACCAGAACATATGGACACAACACAACTCAACACAACACAAATCCAACCACACCCACCACACCCACGACATCAAACCATCGGTAGGCACATGGAACACATCAAATCAACCTCACCGACAAAAAGAGGTCATCCCCACTAAACTTAGAACTGGTTGCACAAAACCAACACAGCCTCGACTAGAGGGTGCTCAATATACAACACCTCACTGCGACACCTGCAACACCACATTAAGTATAGGCCACATCCTGCTAGATTGTATCAGCTGTAACTCCCAAAGACAACCACTTAAGTCATTCTGCCAAAGAGAGGGCATCACTCTGTGGCTTCCATCGCTTCTCGGTGATAAGCACCCAGAGCTCCCTCAATTTCTATTTCAATATCTATACGCCGCAAAACTCGCAAGAGCACTGTAGACACCACACCACCAACACTCACTTCAGCACGCAATGCATGCCCGCGAAGCACCCGTAGGAAACACGTAAATAGCCATCCCCGAATGGCGTCGGACGTACATGAGCAGATTTGCTTTCCAATTAGAACTAAATGGTTAGCTAGCGGTGCCGTCGGACGTAGATGAGCCGACTTGCTTTAGGAAACAAAAAGAAAAAGAAGAAAAAACATCCATGTCACATCTACGTCACATCCTGAACACACCACACTTCACCATCACTCGGCACACCGCCCACATCATCGTTCACACACAGAACAGCGCCGATACACGAACGCTACTCGCCACAAACATATTCAACAATGAGCGCTGTTCGTTGGCACTGCACCGCACCCTCAACACCAGCCGGGGCTACATTTTCGCCCCAGAGCTGGACACGTTTTCACTGGCCAACATTGTAGCACTGACCGCCGCCACAGCCCTCCTCGACGCCACAGCACCAGTAGACCACACCAGACGGGAGACAAGACCCACACACAACATATTGGTACTGGCATTTAACACAACACCTCTCAAGATACGCACGCATACACGAGAAGCAGTACGACGTACGTCGCTGCGTGCCTCTCCCACTACGCTGCCACGCTACATGCGCTACGGGCACGGTGAACGTCATTCGTGAAGTAAAATGTCAACGCCATAGAAGCACGCACGCAATTCGGCTGCTCCATCGAGGTTCAACCTCGATGGGGACACGCGCTCGTCACATACAGAAAATGCTTCCGCGTCACATTTTTCGTGTTTGGTGCTAATCTTTCCTCGGGGTGCTGTGTAGCAGGTTTTGGTGGAAGTGACGCTGAACACTTAAAATTCACCAGCTTTAGACAACATTGCGATGCTACACCTCATTCTGTCTGATAGCCTGATTACCGTCTCTTTATTGCTGAGAAGAGTCGAAAACACAGCAATCGAGGCTACTAAAAAGCTCACTCTTCTCATTCCCAAATTGGTCCCAAGTTAATAGTCCCCCATTTGTTCCACAAACTGTAGACCTCCGACTTGATTGCGGGAGGTGAGGATGGTCCGAACCTCAGCAGCATGCTAAAGAAGGCCGAGATAGCATTAGAGTATTGCCTAAATGTTACCAATTGTATGTTATTGACCCACGTGATGAATGTTCTCATTTTTTCAGCGTCCCTGAGCACCAGAGAAGCTTCGTGCGACAACTGCCGGAGTTGTGTGCGAATACTGTCTGGAAATCCCTGACCTTGTCAGGCACATCTATCGATATCTGACACGGGCAGCTGGCGTACTCAAGGCTAAACTACATGGCAGCCCGGTCTGTCTGATGGTGGCCACTCGGCGCCTTATCCCGCTCCAGGGTGTCGACACCGTGCATCGTAAAACACGTCCTCATCCGTTGTAAACTCGGCGATCCAAATCACATCTGGATTAATGTTAACACCAGGCGCTATCTCGACGCCGGAGGCGGCTGAGAATCGACTTGGCTGGAGGGGAGCGCGGCACAGTTGGCCTGTGGCGGCGGGGCAACGCAGACAGGTGAGGAAGGTGTCGCCACCGACCGACCGACCATCCAGAGGAGGGGTACCACCGCCCGCCGACAGCGCCCGGCATGTCGACGCCCCCCCCCACCATACAGGCTCATGCATGACGCCATGGTATGCTCTGCGGGTCGAGCCCACCCCGCATAGGGCAATCTCGACTTGTCTCCTTCTCATGTCTCCGCCGTCAATCACGGATATTTTTTTTGTTATCGAAGGGGAACATGGAAACAGCCAGTGGTATTAATTGGGGACTAACGGACATCAGAGCTTCATTGGTACGGCATAGCCATACATTTCCTTCTACTACGTTAGTGGTCTCTGAGCTAATTCTAAGCTATCAGGTTGCGTCACGCACATGTCGTTTGTTCTTCACGACATAGGCCTTCGCCTGGGATACTATTTCCCTTTCAGAAATATAATTTGGAGCAATGCTTACAAGTTTATTCGTGACTTCACGGTACTTTTGGCAGAAATCCAATAACTACAGATTTCGAATTCTTCTGAACTCATCATGCGAAGCCTGTTTCTGTTTCTAATCGCATCGATATTCAATTTTGCCGCCGTTTTCCTGTCACCAGCCGGGCAGCTCAGGGTTTATGTTTATTGAGAACAGAGTCGGAAAGTACGCAGGTAGGAATTTGTCCTCTAGAAATATTCGCCGTCCGACGGTAAGGCTGCTCATATGTCCACTCGGTCACACACCCTGGCTATTAAGACAACACATAAATTATACTTTGAGAGCTATGTAAGGGCAATTCTTTTCATATACAATTACTGCTCGCATAGCCTTTAAAATGAAGCCTACCTCATGGGTCCTGTATAGTCTGGAAAAATGCCGCGTCGGGTTCATGCGGATATCACGCCTGTCTCAAAAGCGCATTAAATGGCACGGGTGTCGCACCCATATCGTGCACTATCTCTTAATGTCTACGCATAAGCGGCAAAGTGCATGCTTCCCCTTAGTATGGTGGATCAGAATGATGGGTTCCATTTTCTATGAGTGTTGGTCGGACTGGGCGGCTTATTCACGCGAGAGCGCCATCGTGCAGTGCACAGCTGGCTGCTGGTCCAGCAGGAGACATGCGACACTACCTGGCCGTGGTGGCGGCTCTGGCCGGCTGGGCGGCAGCCGAAGACTGGCCCGACCCGCGGCCCGAGGACATGTGGCTCGGGCAGCCGGCGGACGTGCAGCCGTCGCCGCCCGTCGTGCTGGCAGACGGCACCGTCACCGGCACCGTCATGGCCATCGGCTCCAACCGCACCACCTTCGGCTTCCGGGGCATCCCGTTCGGCGAGTCGCCCGTCGGCAGCCTGCGCTTCATGGTATGGCCGCCAGAGGCGCTGCGGTGCCGGGCGCGCCCCGCAGCACATACTTGCGGAGTGGTAGCGCGAGTGTGTAACGGTCATGAGTAAGGGTAACGATAAGGGTTAGCGGTGTCTTCGAGATGGTTGTGGACGTGTGGCAGTTTTTCTTCATCATTTGAAAGCCAATCTGATGTAGCCTGCGTTAAAAGACAAAGGAGTATGTTTAGAAAATAGTGCACTCACTCACGCAGCGCTGCTGACATTCTTCCATTCAGAACCCTGGGGCACTTCTTACAGCTCGAATCTCGCTCTTTCGCGTTCTCTACGGTCTACAGTCTATGAATCGATTGGAGGAGAATGTGAGCATTGCTATGGGCCAGCTCAGCATTGAGGGTGGGGCAATTCGACAAGGTCCCATGTTTAATCCAAAGATATTCTGGTGGAGGGGGGGGCGGAAATCAAGCATTGCAGAAGAAATGGTTCATCTAAAGGTGTATAAAATACACACCTGGTTCGTTCCATTTCCAATCAGGCAACACCAAATAAACCGTATGACAAACATCGGTGGAGCTTTAAGGAAATAAAGGATAGGCCACCAGAGGCGCAGCCAAGGGGGAGGGGGGGGACTGGGACCGCCCCCTCTCTCCCTAGCAACCAAAAATGCACTGCATCAAACAAGAAAATTTGAAATTTTCACCACGTAGAACTAAAAAAATAAGCGCGCGAAGCACCTCGAAAGCGTTATGTATTTCATGACATTTTTGGGGTCGACCCCTCCCCCTCTCAAGAAAATCCTGGCTGCGCCACTGGGAAGAGCCCAGCAGTATGAAGCCTGAGACTACAAAACATCGGAAGGGCCAGCCGCAGGGTGGATGTTGAAATCCGTAATTTCGTGAGGCTCTACCGAACATCGGAACGACTCAGGACTCCAAATAGGAAACTTTCACCATGCCGGCAACCGCAATGTGAAAGCCTGGTGGCGATCGGGACTGCGCGCTATCAGCGGAAAAACCTGCTGCGGGTGACCCTCAGTGTGGCGCGGTACAGCGGGGAGAACCTGCTGCGGGTGACCCCGAGTGTGGCACGGTACAGCGGGGAGAACCTGCTGCGGGTGACCCCGAGTGTGGCGCGGTACAGCGGGGAGAACCTGCTGCGGGTGACCTCGAGTGTGGCACGGTACAGCGGGGAGAACCTGCTGCGGGTGACCCTCAGTGTGGCACGGTACAGCGGGGAGAACCTGCTGCGGGTGACCCCGGAGTGTGACACGGTACAGCGGGGAGAACCTGCTGCGGGTGACCCCGAGTGTGGCGCGGTACAGCGGGGAGAACCTGCTGCGGGTGACCCCGAGTGTGGCGCGGTACAGCGGGGAGAACCTGCTGCGGGTGACCCCGAGTGTGGCGCGGTACAGCGGGGAGAACCTGCTGCGGGTGACCCCGAGTGTGGCGCGGTACAGCGGGGAGAACCTGCTGCGGGTGACCCCGAGTGTGGCGCGGTACAGCGGGGAGAACCTGCTGCGGGTGACCCCGAGTGTGGCGCGGTACAGCGGGAGAACCTGCTGCGGGTGACCCCGAGTGTGGCGCGGTACAGCGGGGAGAACCTGCTGCGGGTGACCCCGAGTGTGGCGCGGTACAGCGGGAGAACCTGCTGCGGGTGACCCCCGAGTGTGGCGCGGTACAGCGGGGAGAACCTGCTGCGGGTGACCCTCAGTTGGCACGGTACAGCGGGGAGAACCTGCTGCGGGTGACCTCAGTGTGGCGCGGTACAGCGGGGAGAACCTGCTGCGGGTGACCCCGAGTGTGGCGCGGTACAGCGGGGAGAACCTGCTGCGGGTGACCCCGAGTGTGGCGCGGTACAGCGGGGAGAACCTGCTGCGGGTGACCCCGAGTGTGGCGCGGTACAGCGGGGAGAACCTGCTGCGGGTGACCTCGAGTGTGGCGCGGCCATTGCTCCGCTGCTCGGCGCCGTTCTCTGACCAGTGGCCGCGCTCCGATAGCCGCCCCGCAAGAACAAGCCGTACGGAGCGCTGAACGCCACGCGACTGCCGGTCGCGTGTCCCCAGCCGGGCCTGCTCGGGCCTGGCAGCGAGAACTGCCTCTTCATCAACGTCTACACCACAAAGGTGTGCATCCGCTCGACAAATGGCAGGTCAGCTCGAGATGAGAAAGTGCAACGCAGATGGTCGTACTCGCGAACACCACGTCCGGCTGCATGGTGCACGGCACTGTGCAATGCTGCGGGAAATTTCATGCAGACACTGCGTAGCTGCGAATGCTTCTCCTTTGTGCCAAATGCCAAATTACAATTTCGTAGACACACATACAGATACATATTCGTCGCGATTCCACTGGCAAGGCTGGACATTGTTGTCAGTGTGTGGCTGTCGATGTGGCTGGACATTGTTGTCAGTGTCGATGACATTGTTGACATTGTTGTCAGTGTCAGTGTCAGTGGCTGTCGATGTTGATACCAGCACCGCAACCCCTCTTTTGATCCGTCAGTGGAAGCGCTCTCATTGGAAGTCGGCAGAAATTCTTCCCGTACAATGTCGATAAGTGTAATTAATGTTGGACGTAATACGACAGGGAATCCAAACACGACACCCATCCCACCAGTTGTCCAAACACGACACCCATCCCACCAGTTGTCCAAACACGACACCCATCCCCACCAGTTGTCCAAACACGACACCCATCCCCACCAGTTGTCCAAACACGACACCCATCCCCACCAGTTGTCCAAACACGACACCCATCCCCACCAGTTGTCCAAACACGACACCCATCCCCACCAGTTGTCACGGGGTGCATGGGCACTGACTGACAATGTGTGACCATGATAGTACCAACGGAACACGCTGCTCTGTTTGGGGATACTCTTGACATACTGTGCAATGGAATTTCGCATCGGCGGTCGCCGGCGTGGGCGTGTGGCATGTGAGACCAATCTAGCGCGGCAGCGACCAGCAATGTCCCGCACCAGGCGGCACTCTGTGCAGCCGGTGCTGCTGTGAAGCGTCGTGATGAGTGACAGAGCCGCGCTGCCGCAGCTGCCCAACGCCACCCACAACCCGCGCATGCCCGTCATGGTGTTCATCTACGGCGGCGCGTTCGTGATGGGCGGCTCGGTCCTCTACTTCCCCACCCGGCTGCAGAGCAACACCGACCTGGTGTTCGTCACGCCGCACTACCGGCTCGGCGTGCTCGGTGAGTTGCGGATCGGGGTGTTCGGTGAGTTGCGGCTCGAGGTGCTCAGTGAGTTGGGGCTCGGGGTGCTCAGTGAGCTGGGGCTCGGGGTGCTCGGTGAGTTGCGACTCGGCGAGTTGGGGCTCGGGGGCTCGGTGAGTTGCGGCTCGACGTGCTCGGTGAGTTGCGGCTCGGGGTGTTCGGTGAGTTGCGACTCGGCGTGATCGGTGAGTTGCGACTCGGCGTGCTCGGTGAGCTTGGGCTCCGCGTACTCGGTGAGTTGCGGCTCGGCGTTGGCCTCTGATCATTGGCCGGAATCCGGATTGAGACCTTCACCAATGTCGATTTCTTAATGTCATGTTGCATAGTGTTCAGTTTCCTTCGTGTAGGAGAGATGTTCTCCTGGCTCGTGATTCGTCTAGTCCCAGATCTCGCTCGCGACAATCTGCCTGAGTATAGAACTGCCGATAATTACTCCCTATTTCCATGCCTTTCAAACCAGCGAAACGACGACGGCTTGACACCCAACGGCAACGGTTCCAAAAGAGCAGACTCTTAAACACATTGCTGTGTCTCTCAACAATTGGTGTCACAGACAATGTCTCTCTCGGCACCGCTACAGCCAGTCGTCCAACAGCACGTACGCTGGTGGCCTCTGTCTGACTCGGCCGCCTGTCCAGTCGCGGGCCCCGCTCGGGGGCAGCCGCACCCTCTCACACACCACACGTCAGTCATATGCCTGCACTAAGCAATTGCAACATCCATACATCAGAGGGAGAGACCAGGTCGACGACACTCGGCCTGAGACATCCCACATGGACATCGGTCACATGTCACAAGGCGGTAGTGCGGTCACATTTTACATGGCGGGAGTATCCACATGTGACGCCGACCGGCCAATGGCACCGCAGCTGATCCACCGGAGCCTGGGCATGGCAAGCGATCTCAGATGGTGGCGTGGTGCCACGGTCGGTACACCGCCAACTTACCGTATCACTGACGGACCACAGCCGGCCGGAGCAGGGAGGTTTCCGCCCGGAAACTAGATCTGTGACAGGATCCCTACATGCCAAAACATACACCCCTACAGGTGGAGCCGTAGTTTTGCTGCATGGTTGATTACTAAAGACAGCCAGAAGTTGACTTCCTTACAGCATTTGCAACGCGGATAAATCTGGC
Organism: Ashinkailepas kermadecensis; assembly: GCA_034440615.1. Lineage (NCBI taxonomy): Eukaryota > Metazoa > Arthropoda > Thecostraca > Neolepadidae > Ashinkailepas > Ashinkailepas kermadecensis. The sequence goes on along the minus strand of JAOTOM010001491.1, from coordinate 2,791 downwards.
CACCAGTATCTATGTGCTCTGTGCGTGGCAGGCTTTTTCTCTACGATGACCGACGAGGCCCCGGGTAACCAGGGCCTGATGGACCAGCTGCTGGCGCTGCAGTGGGTACAGGACAACATTGAGGCCTTTGGCGGTGACCCCACGCAAGTGACCCTGTTCGGAGAGAGCGCCGGCGCCACCAGCGTGTCGCTGCTACTCGTCTCGCCTCTGGCAGAAGGTTTGTGTGACGCCCTTCTCACTCGCTCTCGCTCTCTCTTCTCTCTCTTCTCTCTCTCTCTCTCTCTCTCTCTCTCTCTCTCTCTCTCTCTCTCTCTCTCTCTCTCTCTCTCTCTCTCTCTCTCTCTCTCTCTCTCTCTCTTTCTTTCTTCCATTCCTCTCAATTCACATCATCGGAGTTCGGGCGGTCACATCCTAGGACCGCCCGAACTCCACGGCCAGTCGGAACAACCGCTCTCCAACGTCTGTGTGATCGTGCGACAGTCGCACGCCACCTCCACCGACAGGCACCGTCGAGACAGTCGCACGCCACCTCCACCGACAGGCACCGTCGAGACAGTCGCACGCCACGTCCACCGACAGGCACCGTCGAGACAGTCGCACGCCACGTCCACCGACAGGCACCGTCGAGACAGTCGCACGCCACGTCCACCGACAGGCACCGTCGAGACAGTCGCACGCCACGTCCACCGACATGCACCGTCGAGCCGCTGGCGCTAACGTGCGCCTAGTCTTGTCACCAGGTCTGTTCCATGGCGCCATCACAGAGTCTGGCTCGTCGCTGGTCGACTGGGCGTACAACACGGAACCGCTCACCACCGCCCGGAAGATCACCGAGCTGGCACACTGCTCGTTCGACGATCCCGTTAACAAGCTGCTCGAATGCATGCGGAACGTGTCCGCCGCAGAGTTGGTCACGATTGGCAGCGAATTTGAGGTACGGCGACGAGTGGAGGCAGTGCTGGCCCCTCAAATCCTGGCAACAGGTCACGATCTGGACTGGGGGTAGAACTACACCAGACGAGCCGGGCGGGAACTGCGCAGAACGGAAGCCGGGCAGAACTACACCAGACGAGCCGGGCAGAACTGCACCAGACGACCGGGCAGAACTACCAGACGAGCAGACTGGAGACACCAGACGAGCCGGGCAGAACTACACCAGACGAGCCGGGCAGAACTGCGCACCAGACGAGCCGGGCAGAACTACACCAGACGAGCCGGGCAGAGCTACACCAGACGATCCGGGCGGGAACTACACCAGACGAGCCCGGGGCAGAACTACAGACAGAGGCCGGGCAGAACTACACCAGACGAGCCGGGCAGAACTACACCAGACGAGCCGAGCAGAACTGCACCAGACGAGCCGGGCGGGAACTACACCAGACGAGCCGGGCAGAACTACACACCAGACGATCCGGGCAGAACTACACCAGACGAGCCGGGCAGAACTACACCAGACGAGCCGGGCGAACTACACCAGACGACCGGGCAGAACTACACCAGACGATCCGGGCAGAACTACACCAGACGTCCGGGCAGAACTACCAGACGAGCCGGACGGAGACTACACCAGACGAGCCGGGCAGAACTACACCAGACGAGCCGGGCGAACTGCACCAGACGAGCCGGGCAAGAACTACACCAGACGAGCCGGGCAGAACTACACCAGACGAGCCGGGCAGAACTACACCAGACGATCCGGGCAGAACTACACCAGACAGGCCGAGGCAGGAACTACACCAGACGAGCCGGGCAGAACTACACCAGACGAGCCCGGGCAGAACTGCGCAGGCGAGCAGGCAGAACTACACCAGACGAGCCGGGCAGAACTACACCAGACGATCCCGGGCAGAACTACCAGTTCGGCCGGGCAGAACTTCACCAGACGAGCCGGAGGCGGGAACTACACCAGACGAGCCGGGCAGAGACTACACCAGACGAGCCGAACAGAACTGCACCAGACAGGCCAGGCAAGAACTACACCAGACGAGCCGGGCAGAACTACGCCAGACGATCCGGGCAGAACTACACCAGACGAGCCGGGCAGAACTACACCAGACGAGCCGGGCAGAACTACACCAGACGACGGGCAGGAGCACGCAGACGATCAGGCAGAGGCTACACCAGACAGTCGGGCAGAACTACACCAGACGAGCCCAGGCAGAACTACACCAGACGAGCCGGGCAGAACTACACCAGACGATCCGGGCAGAACTACACCAGATGATCGGGCAGAACTACACCAGACGAGCCGGGCAGAACTTCTACACCAGACGAGCCGAGGCAGAACCACCAGACGAGCGGGCAGAACTACACCAGACGATCCGGGCAGAACTACACCAGACGATCCGGGCAGAACTACACCAGACAGGCCGGGCAGAACTACACCAGACGAGCCGGGTGGCAGAACTTACACCAGGCGAGCGGGCAGAACTACACCAGACGATCCGGGCAGAACTACACCATACGAACCGGGCAGAACTACACCAGACGAGCCGGGCAGAACTACACCATACGAACCGGGCAGAACTACACCAGACGAGCCGGGCAGAACTACCATACGAACCGGGCAGAACTGCACCAGACGAGCCGGGCAGAACTGCACCAGACGAGCCAGGCAGAACTGCACCAGACGAGCCGGGCAGAACTACACCAGCAGGCCGGGCAGAACTGCACCAGACGAGCCGGGCAGAACTACACCAGACAAGCCGGGCAGAACTACACCAGACGAGCCGGGCAGAACTACACCAGACAGGCGGGGCAGAACTGCACCAGACGAGCCGGGCAGAACTAC